>LBNU01021044.1:8747-25758 GCA_014162995.1 Artemisia annua
ACAAATTTGACAAGACCACTTAAGCATTTTAATGCACATCTTTGTTTCTTACTCCATCTCCTCCATTGGATTGACTTCCAAAATGATTTGACAACCTTCATTTATCTCATCCCAAATCATTAGGAACCTCAAAATTTCTATGCCAAACATCAAATCCAAATCCCTCCAACATCTCTTCCACCTATAACTTTAACCATCTTGGAACACCTACAATCACATCATCACCTATCAAAATACCCTCTCTTTAAGCTTCTGGAACCACAAAACTTTGCAATGACAAAGTCAACAATCAACCTCTCAACCACCTCGACCCGTTCGAAACGCCCGAATTAGTGTCAAAACCGATTTGTCACACCAACCCATCAACCTAAGCTCTCCATTCTTCGGATTGAATTCTCTTCACCCATAAAGTGAACAACATTTTTAAACCTTGCATCTCAATCCATCACCCAAGGCAAAATGAGCTCACAACTCCACCACCACGAAAAAATCCCCGTTGACCCAACTCTACAAGTGCACCAATCAAACATCAAAAACTCCATCACCAATCAACACTACCTCAACTTGACCAATGGAGTTATTTGCGGTCTCCTCCAATCCACCACATCCATTTGCTTCCAAGATCTTAATGATCTTCAACCTAATCAACAATCCACCACCTTGCAAATGAAAACAAGCCCATTGTTTTGACCACACATGGCTTATTTGATCACTTCCACAGCACAACAAGCCCTTCAACCAACTACACGATTGATTGATTTTCACCCTATTTTCAAAACATCCATGGTCCTCATATATGGAGACCCAAAAACTTTGAAATCATAGATCACCCAAGTTTCACCACATTCACAACCCAACTCTTTGTCTTTTCTTCCTTCTTATGACAAAATTCAACGAATGGTAGAAAACACCTCCATCAAGCAATGGACTTGGCAAAACACATTGCATTGAATCATTATCAACCCAATCCTCAACCAAGAAACAAAACAACTACCTCCACACCATCCATCAAATGCCCATTTCACCACTCATCCCATGCTTGCTCACAATGTGCAAATGGTCCAAATAGGTGAAAGCATCAAACATTGCTTCAACAAATTTCAGATGAGACCTGCTGCTTCGCCATACAACACATCCTAGAACGTTTAGATGCTCTTTCCCATCCAAACCAATCCTAGAGCCCTTTTGGAGGTGATTGGCCCTGAAACGGTCAACTAAAGTCAACCAAGGATTTGGTCAACTAAAGTCAACTATCTAAGAGTCAATGCAATGATCCAAGGAGTATAGAATATCCCCGGGTCGTTATGTCCCGACGAGGTGTGAATTGTATCAAAAACGAATCTGTGATCGAGTGATTTTGAATGGAAAAGGGGGTTTGAATGATTACACTAAGAGAATACGAATAAAAACGACTAAACGAAGCTATATTAACAAACACGTAAAGCAAAAGTACTTAGAAACGTTTAAAAACTAAAAACACACGTTGAAATTAAAAATAACGTAACCGCGCAAAATAAAAAGTGAAATTTGAGAAATGAAAAGCCTACGGATATGAGAATTACATTTTTACAACCCTAATGATAAAAGAAAATTTTGAAAAAAAAAGAAAATTATTTTTTTGACTTTTTATTTATTTATTATTAATTAATTACTATATAAACTAAATTTAATTACTAAAAATACTAAACTAATTTTGAAAATTTCCAAACTTTTTCTACAAATACCTAATAATGGCAGTGAACTAATAAAAATATGAAAATGCCCAAATGCTTATTAATAAGCAGTGCAATAAGGAAATAAGCCAAATAAGCTTAATAAACTAAAACTACTATATAAATAAAAAGTGAGAACTTACAACTGCAAGTCCCTAGGGCGCAGTTGGAAGTGAGGTTGTGTTTGTGTTGTTGGTTTGTGAATGTGGAGACCAGGGTTCGAATCCCTTGGTCCCTTTTTGCAATTCTTTCTTTCTTTTTTTCTTTTTTTTTTCTCTTTGGTTACTGACTCAGAACCTCAAACACCAACACAAAATCAATTTCAAATACCACTTTTGAGAACAGATTACAAAAACAAACACTTAAACAAATTTTCAAAATCAAAACAGATTCAAGCTTTTGGAAATTTACACCACATGAATAAGCTAAAAACCCAAGCAAGCTTGAATAAGTAAACTGACAACACACTAACAAACAACATCAAGAAGTAATAACAGCAGAATCAACAACAAATAAGGGCATCAAACATTATTGTGAATCAAGAACAAACAAGAGTGGCAGCAGCAGTAACAGGAACAACAACAAGAAGCAGCAAAGTAATAATAAGCAAAAGGCCAAATGAGCCAATAAGCTCAACAAGTTAAACAAGCTTATACAACAGATAAATAACAAGAATACTAACAACAAACAACAAACCTCAAACAACCAATAAGAACTCAACAATCTCAAATGATCAACAAGTGCAACAGCAGCGGTAGCCAAAGTGGCTACTTTGGAGGCAAAAATAAGCAAGCAAATAAGCACTAATGGGAAAACTAAAAATACAATCCTAAAGACTACCTCGAGGGCTACCCAAATCAGCCAAGAACATTTCCTAACTCCAACTAATAAGCAATTTAAGGCCACTTGAACTTTGGCGAAAACTGAGGTGCAGGGGATTTCTCAGTCAAACACTCAACTTCCAACTTGATTTTCAATGGGCAAATCAATTTCAAAATCATATTTTCTTGTTGCTATGAATCAACAAGCTGGCCAGGAGTCCAAATCCACAAAAGCTTTTGATTTTCAACAACAATTAAACCCTAGAGCTTGATTCGTAAATTGGTGCAAAACTGAATGTGCAACTTTGACTTTGCAAGATTTTGAAAGAACTTTGACTTTGGTGGATTTAAATTGAACACCAATGATTGATTATGTTAAACTAAGCCTAAATGAACCTGAAACAAACAATCTTAACAAATTCCAAAGTGTGTTCAATGTTTTTGTATCCTCAATCCACAACAGTTAAGCTGTTGTGGATTCACAAAGTGGTTTTGACTTTCAACAATAAAAACTACCAAGTTCAAGCTTTTACTGCTCTATTTGATACCTAAGAGTGTTGTCTAACAGTTTTTTAGCTACTGGAACACTTAAGAACACTATGAAACTAACAAATCCAAACACTCCTCCAAAACTGTTTTTAGTTTTTTTTTTGAGTGATTTAAATGATTTTAATCAAGCCACCATTACAGACATGGGACTTAAGCTATGTGAAGTATACTGAAACTAAAATTACCACAGAATAAGCAGTCTAAATGATCCAATCCTAATAAGCAGTTATAAGCTAATGCAAACAGTTACTATGCTACAAACTAAATTCTAACTACATAACCTAACAAATTAGCAATAATGGAAAAACAAAGGACTAATAAGCATGAAATAATCAGGAACAAACTGTAATAAGCACTAATTCAAGTTATGCTACAGTGAAATATAAAACTTAGAGAATTTCTTACAAACTGATTCTATGAGCTTCCAAGACCAAAACCAATGACTCACTTCTATCCTAATGCCTCCCTTGAGGCTCTAAACCATGCTTCCACAGCTGCCCTCCTTCTTCTTCTTAAACTTTTGAATTATTTGTGATTTTTTTTTTCACTATTTTTCTGAGTATTTTCATGTTTATAAGCTAAACAGTTTAAAAATGCAAAAGAAACTTAAAAAATCTTATCAGAAGCTTATTTAAGCTCAAAGGGTCCTCAAACATCAATTTTTAAGAACATGAAAGTAAAGTGATATTTTCAAGTTAAAATTGCAAACTGTAAATTCAGCAAAAGACAATTGAATTAAAGCTTAGAGAAAGGCAATATTACATTAATAAAACTGATTACAACTATTTTAAGCTACATTTAATAACTGAAAGTTAAAAATGATTCCTACACTAAAACTACTTCTAAGCTAAATTAACCCCCTTCTTCTCTTGCATTTTCTTCACTTTTATAGACCCATGTGGGGTTCTGAACCTTTCCCACATCTATTTGGAGCCGTTAGATGTCTTGAAATGATCCTGACCCTCTATTCAATTTTGGCGCCAATACGTTATGGACAAATTGGGTGGGTTTGGTGGTGTTGGTGAAAGAATTAAATGCCTGGGGTGTACTGGAGGAGACAAGAAAGGGTTAAAGAGGTTGATGTGATTTTGCGTGTTTTCAGGTGTTTTGCGTTTCAGAATTGACCAAAAATGATGAGTGTTTGAGCACTCATCACATACACAACTTAGTAAAACGTGGCAAGTTGGATACATTTAGAAATCATTATCCCAAAAGAAAAAGCTGATGTGGCAAAGGAAAATGCATGATCACACCCTCCACCCTTACAAATGTGACCTTTCAACCTGCTCCCTTTGGTCATTGATCAATGCGTGAGCTTACTACCAACGCAACACTTAACTAACATGGTTGTGGAACGATACAACTAAGGGGGCGTTTGGTTCAACAAGAAGATTACTATAGGAATGGGAATCGGAATGGGTTTACAAACCTATTACCTTTGGTGAGTTTAGAAAATGCATACTTTTGAGGGTTTGATACCCATAAATTTATTTGAATATCAAACCCAACAACTAAACAAATACAACAGGAGTGAAAGTCATTCTTTAATATCCATACCCTCATACCAAACACCAAGTAAAATGATTTGCATCTCACTCTATCTTGGTTGAAAGAACTTAAACACTAGAAAATTAAATGTTCTTCCTAAAAAAAATTTATCAGTAAGAAAAACATACAAGTGAACAATGAACACGTGTTATTATGGAAACCGATTAGAAATAAATGTGTCGTGTGTGCTTCATCTTTGGTGAAGGAGATTGAACGAACTCGAGAATGATGACAAAAATCCTTAAAAAAAAAAACCCTTAAGGTTTGTTAGTTCGATTTAAGAAATGATCAAGTAAGTTTACTTGGGGGATGTTTGAGGTTGCGTTTGCTACCCGATTATTTGATTATCACAACTTGAAAACTCAAAAGAAGAGAATCTAGTGTTTGTATAGGAAAAGGTAAAAAGTGCTTATATACGTTTTAAAGACTCCAAAACTGCATTTTCTAAAAGTAAGTGGGGAGGTGTAGTTGGGAAACGCACTTTTACCCAAACACCCCCTTAGAACCAACAAAACTCTTCATAAAAAGGAAAGATAATAAGTTATAGGTCTATTAGCAGGTATCCTCGCGTTGCGACGACGGATACCATATGATTAAAGTACAGACACCGACAAAATAACAATGACGAGCTGATTAACCTGAGAAAAGAAGAAGTAAATGATCCTGATCCGGCCCGGTTCACTAGTTTTTACCGGTTCTGACGGTCCTCTCAGGTTCGTTTTCTAACGACTTATATTAGCTAGCCGAACGGCTTATACACATAGGCGGGAACTTTATTTTAGAAAACTAATATCTACTTATCAAAGAAAGTTAATAAAGTACAAAAGTTGGTAAAAAAAAAAGGGAAAACAATTATCATTATTGTACCCTAAAGTAAGGTTGGACGTGTTTCAAGAATAGAACTAAATGCAGTTAGTTACTAGCGTACATTTTTAGTTAGATGCTTGACACGTCGCTTTTAACCCACGGGTATCCACCTCGAGTTTACCTCTAAGGAATGTTGTAATGGAGTAAATGTTACCTCATACAATTAAAGTGTTAGCATGTACTCCTCCTAGAACCAAGTCCATGAACACTTCCATAGAGTTATCATATTTCTTACTTAAACACATAACTTTGGTTTATGTTTAAGAAAGTGAGGAGATCACTACACTTTGTCATTCAACTTTTATTGTTTCCACAAACAATAAAAGTAAATCATTTGATTTATTTATAGTAAAAATTTAAACGTAGAAAATTTCGTTGTGCATTTTGTTTAAAATGTTCTCTGTATTTTTGTTTCAAATTGTTAAAACTTACGTCAGATTACATAAAAAGTGATTTAACTTAGTTAACTTAAGTTTATCACTCTAAAATGGAACAACAGTGTTGCGAAAATACAAACGTAAACAATATAGCACTTTTTGACAGCCAAACTAAAACTTTAATTAAAGTTTGTAAGTGAACTCAAACGTCCATGTTGAAAAGCAGGGAGTACTACTAGCTAGTTAAAACAAATGAGTAAATTAAATGCTTTTCTTAAGTGAATTGATTGACACATATTATTTTTTTATTTGCACACTTCAATGTACAAATTAGAGAAGCAACATATAACAAATATACAACTGCTTATAGCATACGATGGTGTGTGCAAATCAAAAGTAAGAATGTGCAAATCACTTCCATTTTCTTAAATATGTTATGATTGGAAGAAGTGACATTTCTGTTTTCTAATCTTGGCAGCAACCAAGACCGTTTTTGTGAACAATGCTGAAAACCTTTTACCGCAATTTTATAAAACTCGTATTTGTTTTGACTTTCTTTTACGCTGTGTTCTTGAGATTCTTATACAAGAGAAAGGAAAAGATTTGGAAAGAAGTTAAAAATAATCGTGTTCTCAAGATCTGAAAAGGGGAAGAATAGAAAAGATCAGGAAAGAAAGGGGAAGGAATTGCAGTGTGTTTTTTGGGTATAGATGGTTCCGCCCAATTTTGGGAAGAAAAGAAGAGAATAGAAGTGACCATATCTTCTTTTCTTTTTTTTTATGAAGAAACTAAAGAACACATCGTTAGATGCCTTATCTCATTTTTTTGCATTTTGGAAAAGTCCCACCAAAAAATCTTGAAGATATTTTGAGTATCTTTTTCACGTTTGTTTAGAATCTTTCGAATCATCGAGTTATCGTCATGACTTGCTGATTCGAGTCTTCAATTTCTGGCTCATATGTTACTCTAGTTGACACCACATCAGGGAGGGAACATATCTACAAGTTTTGATTCTTTAAAATGTTGATAATAGAATCTTGCTGAAGACACTCGTTGTTTTCTTCATAAACGAGATAATCTTGCTTAAGCTATTTACTGTTTAAATTCTAGTTGGAGATCATTATATACTAAATTAGCCCTATTCATATCACTGAATATAGCTTTGACTATTAGAGATCTTTTAGCAACTTGGCCTTACATTTCTATCCCGTATGGTTTAGATTACATATAAAATAATGGAGTCCTAACTTCCATAAATCATACTTTTTAAGTCAACTTGATCATGATATTGTTATGTAGCATTGTCTTTTTTCTTTTATTCTACACTTTCCATTTCCAAGATTTACGAAAAAGATGATTTGTATTGTTTCTATAAGTCAACAGCGATCGGGTTTACAGTTGTATTCGTCTTGAAGCCACATTATACTTTGTTATTATATTTCCATGGACTCTCTCTAGTTGTATCTCTATGTGCTCGGGGTGTTACTTTATTATATTTTATGACTTAAGACTTTGTAGACTAAATTTGAAAACTCAAATAGAAATTGTGTTGTTTATTTAGAGTAATTAATTATGTAAGAGTTGGGATCCAAGGTTCACCTAAAATAAGTATATCCATCTTTCGTTAAAATTTTCTTTTTCAATTGAATTATGTGGCTAAATTTTCTTCTCACTCTTTTCATTTCAATTCTTTCTCATTAGATCTCTTTCCAATTATGTAATTCGAGTTATCAAAACTGATTCATCAAACTTAAGATGAGTTCAGGGAACATAGTTTCTTGTTTAAACAATAAGCAAAACCCTCAAAATAATATACTTAGATAATAACCATATCAAGACATGCAATCATTTGTTTATTCTACAATTCGGCTTCTCTAGTTGACCAATATTCCTTTTAACATACATAAAGTAGTCTGAGTTTGAATCACATCCTTAAAATAACAAACAACTTACCAAATATGCATCACTTAAAAATAAGTAATTTGCTAACAACAATATACTAAGTGTTGTTTAAACTTACTTTAATTAAAAAAATATTTTCAAATAAATACTCACGTGAATATTAATTCAAGTGAGTATATATTTGAAACCCCACTTAGTTTAGTTATATGTGTTGAAATAACATATTTATAGAAATGATAAATTTTACTTTAGAAACATTGTTAATTAAAAAATGCTTAAACAAAGGTTATTGTTAGCAAATCTTAAAAAATAAAAATGACAAAAAAATCACCTCTTTTCTCCATCCTTTCTCACTTTCTCTCCACATAAAACAATGACAATTTTTATTTTTTCTAACAACTCAGCATAAACGTATCAAACAATTAGGTCACGTAGTTTGAGAGAACACACGATGACAAAACAGGATCAAATACTTGTAACAAAATATAGATACTTGATTTAACATTTCAAACTACAAAAGCCAAACATGTTTATTCACGACATGGACAATTTGAAAATTTCGGCATTCGATGAAAAACCTCTAAAAAAGATATTTTGTAAGAGTGACAAAAATGAAAAATCATGTCACATTCTTGGATCTGCTAATATAAAATTATAAGCATAATTGGCTTGTATGAATCAGTGATCTGAAATATGTTTGTTATCTTTGTAAGGGGGAGGGAGTGGTTGAGGCATCACACCACCTTCACTCACTCCCAACCAATCCCTTTATGCCACATCATCCACCCACTTTTCCCTTCACTCACTCATTTTTTTAGAGGCATCACTTCACTCACCTTTCACTCACTTCTTTTTTTTATTTTATTAATTAATTAACATACCCAACGTTCAAAAGTACAAATCCCAACATTCCTTTTTCCTCCTTCCCGTGCCAGAAACTTTCAGGCACTTCCTCCTTCCCGTGCCACAAGGAAAGGGCGGCGGCGGTGTTCTAGTGCCAAAAGGGATCCCTCATGTGCCTTCCCGTGCCCACTCCCACCTCCCTAATCTTTTTCTTTTGCTAGTGATTTGCTATCCTTTTTCTTAGTAAAAAAAATTGTGATTATAATACAATTACTCTGTATATGTTTATAAGCTTACAGATTTCTTCCATTTCTCAAAACAAAATAATGTCGCTTTTGCAACAAGTATGATAGTTACATATAGACCACAACCCCGACCTGACCCAAAACCAACCTGGACCCGAGTTATTCGAGTAAAAAATTTTATTTGGGTTATTTGGGTCAACCAGAGTAACCCAAATACGAAACAAAGTCAGTTATCGGGTTGACAATATTTGTGTAACTCAGGTTCGGGTTAACCCAAATAAGGTTTTTCTTATTATTAATATTTTTTTTTAATATACTTATCTACTCCCTCAGTCCCAAAATTATTGTCTCTTATTGACTTTTTCGGTCTTTCTTTCTCAACTTGGACTATAAATATTTTTGTTTGTGTTATACAATTTTTGATAAAAAAATATACCAAATTAAAATACATTTAAAACTCAATCCGTTCATATATCTTGTATCAAGTATTATGTAATATAAACAAAATACTTTATCTCAAAGTTGAAAAGTAAACAACAAAAAAGTCAAAAGGGGACAATAATTTTGGAACGGAGGGAGTATAAATTATGTATCTAAATTATAACAAATAGGTAATTTTATGACCATTTTACTCATATTCTAGTTGACTCGAACCCGACTAACCCAAGTTCAAGTAGGGTCGGTATCGGGTATGTTATTTTTAGCATCGACCTGGCTTTGACCCTACTCGAATTACTCGAACCCGACCAACCCGACCCGATTAACACCACTAGTTACATATACGATTAAATATAAGTCAGATATCATTTACATATCAAAAGTTTCTTGCATACCAAATAACAAATCTTAGCAATTTATTTTTAAATTGAGAAAAAAAAAAAGAGATTGATTAATATCACATAAACTGTTAATTGTTAACCAAAACATAATTTTATAACCAAAATCTCAACCACCGATTTTTTTGTAATTTACATATCTCATTAACCATTAATCGTTAACCAAAACAAATTATACCTTGTGACGAGCATTTTATTAACTTTTCGTGAATGGACACTTTCATTTACTTTCGAGGAAATAATAATTTTTGTTTTTTCCCCGTTTTGTTTCACATTGTTTTAGTATTGAAATTCACACAGCATATCGTGATTTAACACTAATTTGAAATTTAGAACATTAAGCAACTGTATTAAAATTGACATAATTATTTGCGTATAAATTAAAAAGTTTCCCCGATTTTTGTGATGCAAACTATATATTCATAAACTTTTCAAACATATGACATATATTGTATATTAACTTATAGATGAGAGCAGATTATTTATGAAACATTTATAATCATATTCATATATGATAAAGATTAGAAGTGGTAAGAATCACATGTTTTTTTNCTATGTGCAGCCACTTGTCAGACATGAAGTACACCGGTTGCCCAAAAAGTACACACACTACAAGAAAAACTGGTATTTGGGAGGGTGCAAAACTATGCCAAATACTCGAAAGGCCGTGCCAAATGTTATTTGGCATGGCTTTGGCACGGTTTGGCTCTGTCCTAAATATGAGGGTGCCAAATATATTTGGGTCGGGTTGAAACCGTGTTAAATAGTACTTGGCACAGTTCATGGGACGATTTAATTTTGGGGTGCCATGAGTGAGGTATTTGGCATTGCCGACAATCTTCCGTTCCAAAATGGGCATTCGTCACACTTTTATATCTCGTGCCAAACACGTATTTGGTACCAATTCATATCCCGTGGCGAATGCGTATTTGGTACAGTTTTTATTTATAGTGCCAAAATTAACTAGAACGGTTTTATCTACCGTGACAAACGTATTTGAGACATTGTCATCCGCCTTATCCAAAAAGCATTTGGCACGCTTTTGCATTCATTATAAAAATCATTTGGCACGGTTTTGCATTCGTCAATTTATTATTTGGCACGATTGCGTAATCAGTGCTAATGTTGATTAGCACCATTTCCGTTACAAACACGTTTTAGTACACCATCATATCAACTAACTATCTCAAATATGCACAAATATAACTCAATCGAAGCCAAAAATAAATTAAACTCAATTTTTATTAATCATCCATGAAATCAAGTTAACATGGTCACTTGAATACCAAAAGGTAAAATACAATACACCCAACATCCTTATAAACCATGGTCTTTAGAATGACAAAACCATAACTACTGTAGAACTCAATATGTACAAGTTGCCCTACCTTGTAATCCGTAAAGAGACACTTGTCATTTGCAGATTGTAGTTGCATAATTTAATAGGTTGCCCTGATCTAGTTTCGGAAGGAGAAAAGATTCCGTCTAGAAAAGCAAAAGCAAAGGACAACTGTGACATTTTTAGAATTATTCCATTTTTCTCACTTTGATGAATTACAGTAAAACCTATGTAATTTAATACTCGATAAATTAATAACCTCGATAAAGTTAATATTTATCCAGTCCCAACTTGGGACCAGTACAAATTTAGACCCAATCGATAAAATAATAAGATAATATTTTTTTTGAAAAACCCAGTGTATATATATTAGTCCCAACGGAACTATAAATTAATAATTACTAAAAATTCCATGTCTATGTATATATGCGTGTTTGTGAGAGATACCCTTCAAAATCCTAAGATTGTTTAGTAAAAAATGAATTCATTGTCACTTGTTATTTTTTGTTGAACTTCAAATCTATATTGAGTTTATCTCAAAATCTCCTTATTGCACTAAAGTATTGGTGTGTTGTCTTCTCGTATTGCAACAAAAAGTGTTAATTTTATTTTCATAAAGTGTAAATATGAATTCATAAAATTTTAATTGGAACTTGTTTTTCAAATTTATTTTCATCTCTAAAGAGTATACATTGTATCTAGTATATTACACTTGAAAATTTAAAGGTAATATGTAAAACCTCTTTAAATTAATAAATTATTAATTTATCGATATAATAATATCTCGCTAAATTAATAAAATGTCTCGGTCCCAACACTATTAATTTATAGAGATATAGAGATTTTACTGTAATTGTTCTAAGCTATAATTCGAAATATAATGTGTTATGTGTTATGTATGGTTAGAAACCTATGAATGTCTAGTTTTTTTTAGTAAAACAAACAGTGAAATGTTTAGAATTTTGTAGAAGAGTTATGTTTATTTTACAACAGGTTTTAATGCTAGAACATAAAAAATAGTGTGGAATCATATGTGATTTATTAAGCAAGTTTCAACAACGAAAAAAGTAAGAAAAATAAAACAAAAAAAAAAGTGGGAAAACAAAAAAGATATTTTTTTCCCGAAAGTATATCAAAACACCCATTTATGGACAGATAATTAAATGCTTTTTGCGACGATATAATTTTTTATTGCTTAACTATTAACGGTTTAAGGGTTATTATTTTTTAAGAAATATGGGTTGTGATTGTACAATAATTTGCACTATCAGGCCTTCGATGGGGATCAAAGGAAATTAGGGGTGTTGGGATTACGCCAAGCTTGAAGATAACCTGAAATAAGAAATACTAAAACACTACGTTAAGTGATTGCGCAGGGGTTGGACCCTGCGAACCACCTCCGGCGTGTGAATAAGTGATCGGTATGAGAATTTAAGTGTAAATGTAGTAAAGTAAGGTGAGAGATTGCATACCAGAACTGAAACTCGTCCAAGACTATTTATAGGGGAAGAAAACAGCCTTGGGGAGTGTTTCCACGTTTATAGGAGATCATGGGGGCGTCCCACGATTTTATGGCTAACCGCTAGGGTTTGATGTCCACTCCTCCTGAATTACCGGGTCAGTCAAAGAGGAAGAGAAAACATGGATAAGACAGGGGACGTGGGTAAGACTTGGTCTTGCCCTCTTTCTGTCTTATATTCGTTGGAGAGTACCCCGAAAGGCTTATTCCTTCGTTTGGCGATTCCCAGCTGGTAACTAGATCATGAGAGATTAGTTTTACGCCCAAGAAGGTTTTAGGAGGCTAGCTAGAGCCTTCTATCATGTAGGTTTCGATCAGTACCGAAGGGTGATCCTTCGAGCTGATCGGAGGGTACATCATCAAGCCCCCCAGTTGAAAGTTAAATATTAGTACGAAAATATATGGCTTTCAACTCTATCATAGCTCAATACCGTCACTATGTTCTTGAACATTGGATAAGAGGAACTTTTGAAATTCAAAGATGCATTAAATGCGCATGCCTATGACTTATCCGTTGAACAAAAAAGTGGAACGGCATATTTATCGGTTATCTCAACCATCTTTCAAAATTTAAAATGCCGAGTGGGATGTAATTATGTTCAATATAAATACCAGTGCATTTTTAAGTTCTAAATCACAACTTTTACTCCTGCAATCTTCACAGAGTCTGTGGCGTGTTTAGCTGCAAGAATCAAAAGGTAAACTCTTCCCCCCTCTCATAGTTAGGCCCTTTAGGTAATACTAGGTACCCACAAGTATGGATGCCAAGCGTATTATAAGACAACAAAAATGTACTCTTTCAAGAGAAGCCCTAGTCCTCTTTCTAGATGATTACCCAATACCCAAACAACATAAAGTTATTCTTCCAAAAAATACTCAGAGCATCTATGACGCCCCAAAAGGGTATGTGGGCTTATATACTCATGCCTTCACCCGGTCAAATCTAAGAATACTCCTACATCCTCTATTTCTAGAGTTACTACAATATTATGAGGTGCATATTTCAAGATTTAACCCTTTTGGCTTAGCCAAACTTACCACCTACATAGTAATATGTAAGGCATATGGGTATGAGCCCACACTAAATGTACTTCGAGGTTTTCTTAACCTATGTCCCGGAGGAGATTGGTTAACACTTTCAAAGAGGAATGATGAAGACGTGCCCGTGCTGATCACCAAACCATTTACAAATATAACCAATTGGAAAGGGAAATTTTTTTATGTACAAAATACAATCATACCTCCGCAATATCCAGCGCTTTTGAATGAAGCCTTCTGTTTTGATCGTAAGAGGTTCAACGATCCAATTCCTCTCAATGTTCGAGACGATCCACTTTACCAACGCCTCGCCAGACATCCTACTGATGTGCAAACATTTCCGGAGCCCATTCTCTTTATGGCTGGTCTTAGTGACCATTGGGAAGGATCTCCTTTATTGCCAGAAATCCATTATAATGGCCAAAGTATGTATTTGTAACTTATCATAAATGAATAACATATCTGATTATATTTATGTATCTGTTTATATTGCAGTAATGGCATTCAGGAACTTCGTCGTATCTGGTGGTGCAAAGGAAGTTAGCTTTATTCCCCAGGAACCCAGGGAATTTAACTATGACGTAGGCTCTCCTTCAACCTCAGTTAACAATAATGACGTAGATGCCATGGTGCTGGAACCGACGACGATGAATGAGGGGGTCATTCCCCTTAATGCTGAGGAGGTACCTTTGGCCATCGAGGCTATTCCTGATGTGGAGATACTTTCCTCTGATGATGTCCCCCTGCCGTTACTGGTACTTCTGGTATAGCTGATAGGGTTCGCGAAAGGAAAGGGACTGACATGAAGGCGTCGAAGCCTCCAATCAAGAGAAAACTTGACATTCCCACCCTCCTATCTAGGGCTTCGAAGAAGAAGAGTTCACAAGATAAAGCTGCCGTTTCCCATCCTTCCGAAGACTTGGATGATGAGGACATTCATGGTAAGTACTTAGTACGACTTGTATACCACAGAATTCTTTTAGCTTTTAACAACTTCGAATTCAACAATGTGCAGGTTTATCTAACACGAAGGAACTCCCTAATTCTCGGGCTTGTCACCGATTGATCGAAGGTGTTGTACCAGGCCGCTGGAAGGGAACCCTTGATAATATGTCAATTGAGCAACTGTGTGATCTCCATGATAAAAGCTATACAAGACAAGCTGTTCTAGATAACCATCTTAACAGCCGAACAAGGGAATTGATACAGACGGTTAAAAATGCTAAAGAAGAGTTAAATGTTGTTTTGGCTCGAGAGGGACATAGGGAGCAGTTGATTAATGAACTGGAGTCGAAATTTAACAGGGCTACGAAAGATGTTGAGAAGAATCCAGTTGTGCAAGATCTTCGATCCAACACCATGAAGCTTGCCACTCGACTAAAGGAAGCCCAAGCGGAGTGTGGTAGGCTCAAAATGGAGGAAGCCAAGGCGATTGGACTAAAAGAGAGAGTATCTGTGCTTGAGTCAAAGTGTGCAAGTCTTAAATCCGAAAAGAACAAACTCTTGGATCAAAATAACAAATTGCAACAGGAGGCAGATACCCTGAACCTTCGATGTGAAGGTCTTCAAGAAGATAGGGAAAATTTGGTGGCCAAGGTCGTTCCTTATATCGCTATGGAGCTGTACCATAGTGACGAGGTTGGGCAAGTAGTGGGTAACTTAGTAAATGCTGCTATATTCCATGGGAAGTGTACTACCCTGGAAGAGATTGCTGAGACTGGGGAACCCGTAATCTTATCAAAGGTTCCTTACTATCGTCCTTCGCATGAGAAAGAATATGATGTTGCCAGAAATGCATATGCTTCGGCGGACTTTCCCTTTCTTTCGAAGGTGACCAAGGATCCAAAAGCTTCTGTTGAGAAACTGTTGTCGAAGAAGCCCAGTAGGATTCAGCCATCTTCTCCAAGTAGGAGGACTTCCGGTGCGAATCCTCCTTCTCATCAAGAAGATCCCCACTCGTCAAAGAATGCATAGATGCTGCCTTGTTGGCAATGATTTTTTCCGAGGGTTTATTATACCCTCCGAACATGTTTTATTTTTATTTCTATGATTTTAAGGATACTGCTTGTCATGTGATACTCGTTTATTTCATCCTTTCAATATATGTCTTTCTTCTCTCAAAGTTATGTAATAACATTAATGTACAACCTAAGGTTACCATAGAGGAGTATCCTTATTGTGTGTACTTTGAACCAAGATTTTTGAGCAATCATATAATTTAACTGCTGACAGAGGGTTGCGACCCACTCCATATTTATCCTCGTAGCCATATGGCTTCGAATGCCAATAGACGTTTCAGGAAAGTCAATGTGAATTATGGTGAATGTCATGTACAAGACATAAATGTCATCCTTCGAACATTGAGACTTGTAATACTTGGCTGAATAAATCTTTGTTGTAAAGGAACGAAACAAGAGATTTATGGGAAATACGTTATATCATTAATTGGGAAGGGAGGATTACATCATTTTACGAAATGAATACTAAGACGCCTACCATTAATGCTTCTTTCCCCAAATGAGAAGAATTCGATGAACTTGAGGTAAACAAGCTTTCTAAAGAAAATCATAAGTCTTATATGTAAAACTTACGAAGGTTGGTGCCATTCCATGTCCTGTCAACTTCATCCCCAAAGATTGTTGCCAACTTATAGGCTCCGTTACCGTAGGCTTCGGCTACTATGTAAGGTCCTTCCCATGTTGGTCCCAATTTCCCTTGGTATTCCGCTTTGCTTGCGCTGTTAAGTCGTAGGACATATTCGCCAGGCTTGAAACTCGAGGGCCGAACCCTGCTGTTGTAGTATTTTTCCAACTTTTGTTTGTACGTAGCTTCTCTAATGGAGGCTATTTCTCTTCTTTCTTCGAGTAGATCTAGATTCTCCCGAATCTTTTCCTCATTTTTCAAGGCCTCGAAGTTCATTATGCGCTCTGTTTCCACGCTTATCTCTGAAGGGATGACAGCTTTTGTGCCATAAGTAAGACTGAAAGGTGTTTCCTGATGCGTGGTTTTGTGACCTTACAACAGGTTTTACCTCTTGAGGGATCTCAAGAGGCTTACAATTCCACCAGGCAGTGTACCTGACCGATGTAGTATAGGATAGTGGTAAGTACGGGGGATTGATCGTTCTCTCATAGGGAATAGTGTTCGTTAGGATAGAAAAGCTAATCTAATAGGTCTAAAGGTGGAAGGAAGACTCTTTTTGTATTTTTATATTTTTTAGAAAGCAAGTAAAATCTCGGTTTTTTAGAGGAAGGGCGGAATTAGTTGCTAGTTAACTAACCCAAGTTTACACCTTTTGCAAATTAAAATAGAATAAATATCTAAACTATTGTGGTTGTGAAAACAATATGGAGAAAATTGTGTTTACTTAGATTTCATTACTCCCTAACTATCTTTTACCGGTTAATTGATATGT
>LBNU01021044.1:26374-41891 GCA_014162995.1 Artemisia annua
AACCTTTGATTTGATTAGCGACCAGCTGTGAGTCAACGAAAATCAAAAGGTTACGCACCTCCATGTCTTTAGCTAGGCGTAGGCCTGCTAACAGAGCTTCGTATTCAGCTTCATTGTTAGTTGCCTTAAACTCGAATCGCAGCGCATAAGTATACTCTTTTCCTTCTGGGCTGATTAGCATCAACCCTGCTCCAAAGCCATCGGAGCTTGAGGCTCCATCTGTGAATAACTTCCATCTACCCTCATTTCTCGGAGACTTCTTCTTAGGAGGTTCATTATCATTCCCTGGCCCGGAAGGGGTTTCAGCTAGGAAGTCTGCGAGTATTTGACCCTTAATGGAGTTTCGCCCCTTGTATTCTATTTCATGCTCTCCCAATTCGATAGCCCATTTAGACACCATCCCCGACTTCTCGGGCTTCGATAGTATTTGTTTGATGGGCTTATCAGTTAGTACTGTGATTGGGTGAGCTTGAAAGTACCTTCGAAGTCGTCTTGCGGCGTGAACTAGAGCGAGAATTAGCTTTTCCAACTCTGGGTAATTCAACTCAGCCCCTTGTAAAACCCGACTCACAAAGTAGATCGGAACTTGCCTCTTTTCTCTTTCTGCCAGTAGTACTGCACTAATACTTTCATGCGAGGCTGCAATGTACATATACAGTACTTCTCCATTAATTGGGGCTGTGAGTGTTGGTAGTATTTCCATGAACTCTTTCAACTTTTGAAAGGCAGCTTCAGCTTCGACACTCCATTGAAAGGTTTTCTTATCCATACATCCTTTAAGTGTCTTAAAGAATGGTAGTGATCGATCTGCACCCTTCGACAAAAACCTGCTCAATGCTGCCAGCTTTCCGTTTAGGCTTTGTACCTCCTTCAATGTCTTTGGGGCTTGTAGGTCAGTGATGGCTTTTACTTTTGAAGGGTTTGCTTTGATTCCTTGCTTTGTGATCATGTGTCCCAGGAATTGCCCTTCTTCAACACCGAACGAACATTTCTTTGGATTGAGCTTCATATTTATGGCTCTCAGCTGGTTGAAAGTTTCTTGAATATCAGAGAGTAGGTCCTTCTCTGTCCTACTCTTTATGACCATATCGTCAACATATGCCTCCAAATTCCTTCCTATTTGCTTGTTGAAGGCTTTGTCTACCAGACGCTGGTAGGTTGCCCCTGCATTTTTCAAACCGAAGGGCATCTTCTTATAGCAATAAACGCCTTTTCCTGTGTAAAAGGTCGTTTTTTCTTCGTCTTCTACTGCCATTTGTATCTGATGGTATCCCTTGTATGCGTCCAAAAAGCATTTTAGGCGAAACCCTGATAAGGATTCTACCTTCCAATCTATTTCTGGGAGGGGATAACAATCCTTTGTACATGCTTTATTAATGTCAGTAAAATCAACGCACATACGCCACCCTCCATCACTTTTCTTTACCATAACTGGATTAGCTACCCATGTTTGGTACTTGACTTCTCTGAGTATACCGGCTTGTACTAAATCATCTACTTCTTTGCAGGCTGCATCATTTCTTTCAGGCGCAAGGCTTCGGCGTTTTTGTTTGATAGGTTCAACGTGCTTGAACTCGTTGAGTTTGTGCTCCGTTCCGAAAGGCTTGCCATCAATCACAAGACTTCCTGGAACCCCTGTCATATCGGAGTATGTCCATGCGAAAATATCCTTGTTGTCCTTCAAGAGTTTTTTCAGGCTTGTCTTGAAGGTAGCAGGGAGTTGTTTTCCGATTACTACTGTTTGCTCCGGATGGAGCTCGTTTATCACTATACGTTCTTCAGCGTCTCCACAGCTCAAAATAGCCTTCGGAGGCTCCTGGGGATTTTCTTTAACCTTCTTTCCCGCCTCCGGTGTCCTTTCTTTGTTGTAGTTGGATAGTACGGTTCCTATCCCATTGGCTGTTTGGAACTTGATTGCTGCATGTATGGTGGATACTACAATGCCCATCTTCTGCCTGGCGGTTCTCCCTATTAACAGATTATAAGGAGAATCCGACCTTACGATTGCGAAGGTAAGGTTTCCGTTCTTTCCAATCGGCCTTCATATATTGTTACGTCTAGGGGAATTTCCCCTAGGGGCCACGAATGTTCTCCCGAGAAGCCTACTAAAGGTACCTTCAAATCTACCCTTTGCGATCTTATGGAAGGTTTGAGTTTCAGGAAACAGTGTTCGTATATGATCTCGCAAGAACTTCCACAGTCCATGTAGGCTCTATTAACTTCCCGATTGAAGATGAGGACTTTTATGACTACAGGGTCATCTGAGGGAGGCTGATCCACTAGGGGTGGAAACGTCACCTCCCCGACATTGGTTGTTCCTTCCTCCACTTCTTTTCTTTTCTGACTCGTGCTTCCCCAGCGAACCATAAGGATTGGGGCCTCCTGGACGTAGTCTTTAGCGCCGGTGACCTTTTCTTTTCCTTTTCTTACGCCTTTTATTAGATGCATCAGCTGTCCTGATTTGACAGCTTCCTCTATTTGCCTCTTCAATTCTCTGCAGCTGTTCGTTTCATGACCAAAATCTTCATGGAAGTGGCAGTATTTAGTCATGTCCCGATTCCTTCCGTTGCTTAGGCGTAGGCCTGCTAACAGAGCTTCGTATTCAGCTTCATTGTTAGTTTCCTCGAACTCGAATCGCAGCACATAAGTATACTCTTTTCCTTCTGGGCTGATTAGCATCAACCCTGCTCCAGAGCCATCGGAGCTTGAGGCTCCTTCTGTGAATAACTTCCAGCTACCTTCATTTCTCGAAGACTTCGGCTTAGGAGGTTCCTTATCATTCCCTGGCCCGGAAGGGGTTTCAGCTAGGAAGTCTGCGAGTATTTGACCCTTAATGGAGTTTCGCCCCTTGTATTCTATTTCATGCTCTCCCAATTCGATGGCCCATTTAGACACCCTCCCCGACTTCTCGGGCTTTGATAGTATTTGTTTGATGGGCTTATCAGTTAGTACTGTGATCGGGTGAGCTTGAAAGTACCTTTGAAGTCGTCTTGCGGCATGAACTAGAGCGAGAATTAGCTTTTCCAACTCTGGGTAATTCAACTCAGCCCCTTGTAGAACCCGACTCACAAAGTAGATCGGAACTTGCCTTTTTTCTCTTTCTGCCAGGAGTACTGCACTAATACTTTCATGCGAGGCTGCAATGTACATATACAGTACTTCTCCATTAATTGGGGCTGTGAGTGTTGGTATTATTTCCATGAACTCTTTCAACTTTTGAAAGGCAGCTTCAGCTTCGACACTCCATTGAAAGGTTTTCTTATCCATACATCCTTTAAGTGTCTTAAAGAATGGTAGTGATCGATCTGCACCCTTCGACAAAAACCTGCTCAATGCTGCCAGCTTTCCATTTAGGCTTTGTACCTCCTTCAATGTCTTTGGGGCTTGTAGGTCGGTGATGGCTTTTACTTTTGAAGGGTTTGCTTTGATTCCTTGCTTTGTGATCAGGTGTCCCAGGAATTGCCCTTCTTCAACACCGAACGAACATTTCTTCGGATTAAGCTTCATATTTATGGCCCTCAGCTGGTTGAAAGTTTCTTGAATGTCGGAGAGTAGGTCTTCCTCTGTCCTACTCTTTATGACCATATCGTCAACATATGCCTCCAAATTCCTTCCTATTTGCTTGTCGAAGGCTTTGTCTACCAGACGCTGGTAGGTTGCCCCTGCATTTTTCAAACCGAAGGGCATCTTCTTATAGCAATAAACGCCTTTTCCTGTGTAAAAGGCCGTTTTTTCTTCATCTTCTACTGCCATTTGTATCTGATGGTATCCCTTGTAGGCGTCCAAAAAGCATTTTAGGCGAAACCCTTCCAATCTATTTCTGGGAGGGGATAACAATCCTTTGGACATGCTTTATTAATGTCAGTAAAATCAACGCACATACGCCACCCTCCATCACTTTTCTTTACCATAACTGGATTAGCTACCCATGTTTGGTACTTGACTTCTCTGAGTATACCCGCTTGTACTAAATCATCTACTTCTTTGCAGGCTGAGGCATTTCTCTCAGGCGCAAGGCTTCGGCGTTTTTGTTTGATAGGTTCAACGTGCTTGAATTTGTTGAGTTTGTGCTCCGTTCCGAAAGGCTTGCCATCAATCACAAGACTTCTCGGAACCCCTGTCATATCGGAGTATGTCCATGCGAAGATATCCTTGTTGTCCTTCAAGAGTTTTTTCAGGCTTGTCTTGAAGGTAGCAGGGAGTTGTTTTCCGATTACTACTGTTTGCTCCGGATGGAGCTCGTTTATCACTATACATTCTTCAGCGTCTCCACAACTCAAAATAGCCTTCGGAGGCTCCTGAGGATTTTCTTTAACCTTCTTTCCCACCTCCGGTGTCCTTTCTTTGTTGTAGTTGGATAGTACGGTTCCTATCCCATTGGCTGTTTGGAACTTGATTGTTGCATGTATGGTGGATACTACAATGCCCATATTCTGCATGGCGGTTCTCCCTATTAACAGATTATAAGGAGAATCCGACCTTACGATTGCGAAGGTAAGGGTTTCCGTTCTTGCCAATCGGCCTTCCCCTATGGTTACGTCTAGGGGAATTTCCCCTAGGGGCCACGAATGTTCTCCCGAGAAGCCTACTAAAGGTACCTTCGAATCTACCCTTTGCGATCTTATGGAGGGCTTGAGTTTCAGGAAACAGTGTTCATATATGATCTCGCAAGAACTTCCACAGTCCATGTAGGCTCTATTAACTTCTCGATTAAAGATGAGGACCTTTATGACTACAGGGTCATCTGAGGGAGGCTGATCCACTAGGGGTGGAAACGTCACCTCCCCGACATTGGTTGTTCCTTCCTCCACTTCTTTTCTTTTCTGACTCGTGCTTCCCCAGCGAACCATAAGGATTGGGGCCTCCTGGACGCAGTCTTTAGTGTCGGTGACCTTTTCTTTTCCTTTTCTTATGCTTTTTATTAGGTGCATCAGCTTTCCTGATTTGACAGCTTCCTCTATTTGCCTCTTCAATTCTCTGCAGCTGTTCGTTTCATGACCAAAATCTTCATGGAAGTGGCAGTATTTAGTCATGTCCCGATTCCTTCCGTTGCTCGTCATGCGAGGAGGGGGTTCGAAAACCTTTGCTACCTTCTCGGTAGCCAAGATTTCTCTCGGGGACTTCGTCAGGCTTTCCCATACACCAGGGTTCGGACCCTTATTGTATGGAGTAAACATGTTGTTGCTTTTGTGTTTGCTCCTTGATCCCTCCCACGAAGAATGCTTCGTTCCTTTATTATTCTCCACTGGAGCTCCATTGGTAGACACCTCTTTGGCCTCTATCCACATGTATGTTTTTTCCATCAGGCCTTTGTAGGTTGCCGGAAGGTCTGTGGATAAGAATTCCACAAGGTTCCGGTTGCGTAGACCATGAACGAAGCCAGAGATGCTTTGTTCTTCGTGTAAGCCTAGGATCTGCAGAGTTTCGTCGGTGTACCTAGTAACGAAATTTCTTGTGCTTTCGTTCTCCTTCTGTTTAATGTTGTGCACCGTGAGGTGTGTTCTTGTAAACTTCTTCTGTTGGCTGAAGTGAGATCTAAAACTTAGCCTTCAAATCATCGAGGTTGATGATACTTCCCAGTTTCTGTCCATTCCACCAAATGCGTGCGGAATCTCGGAGGTTATACGTAAACATGTGACAGGCTACGGGCATGACCCATTTCTGCATTCTTATGGCTCCTTCGAACAAATGCAGGAAGTTATCTGGGTCCCCCTTTCCATCGTAGGTACCTATATGTGAAGGCATCTTTAAACCATCCGGCAAGGGATAGTCTTCGATCCATCTTACAAAAAGGTGTCGTGGGGCCTGCAGGCTCTACGTATGAGTGGGCGTAAGGTGGTATGTTTTCGGGAACATTATGGTATGGGTTATAAGGAGGGGGTACTCCCAAAGAAGGTTGGTTAGTGTAAAAAGGATAGGGTGTGCTCGTATTTGGAGGGTAGCCATTGTACATGGTACACGGAGGGTATAACATGGGCTGATTATAGGATACGGTAGTTTGTGAGGGATACTGATTTTCAGGCTGCCCATTCATGGAGGGATAAGGGTTCGGAGGATAGCTTTGAGCCGGGAACTGGGGGTACAGGCCCATAGGAGGGAGATTTCCTCCTACGTTGAACAAACTTGGATTACCTCCCACACCAGATGCATGGGAGGGCTGTTAGTTAGCATCGACGAAGGCTGGGCTGATGATGGGCTCTGGATTAGCTGACGTTGATGCGTGGTAGTTGGGTGTTATTTCAAGGTTAGATCGTGTGGTAAAGGTAGAGGCCGTGATTGGCGGAAGGTTGTTGGTGTCAGTTACGGGTAAAGGGGTTAAAGACGAGAAACCCGGTGGGGGTGTAATCTCTCTTTCTGTATTCATGCCGGTATAATAGCGAATATATTTGACTTGGTTACTCTACTTGGAAATAACGGGACTAATTGTAGCGGGTCCCACGGATGGCGCCACTGATTGTACAATAATTTGCACTACCAGACCTTCGATGGGGATCAAAGGAAATGAGGGGTATTGTGATTACGCCAAGCTTGGAGATAACCTGAAATAAGGAATACTAAAACACTACGTTAAGTGATTGCGCAGGGGTTGGACCCTGCGAACCACCTCCGGCGTGTGAATAAGTGACCGGTATGAGAATTTAAGTGTAAATGTAGTAAAGTAAGGTGAGAGATTGCATACCAGAACTGAAACTCGTCCAAGACTATTTATAGGGGAATAAAACAGCCTTGGGGAGTGTTTCCACGTTTATAGGAGATCATGGGGGCGTCCCACGATTTTATGGCTAACCGCTAGGGTTTGATGTCCACTCCTCTTGAATTACCGGGTTAGTCAAAGAGGAAGAGAAAACATGGATAAGACAGGGGACGTGGGTAAGACTTGATCTTGCCCTCTTTCTGTCTTATGTTCATTGGAGAGTACCCCAAAGGGCTTATTCCTTCGTTTGGCGATTCCCAGCTGGTAACTAGATCATGAGAGATTAGTTTTACGCCCAAGAAGGTTTTAGGAGGCTAGCTAAAGCCTTCGATCATGTATGTTTCGATCAGTACCGAAGGGTGATCCTTCGAGCTGATCGGAGGGTACATCATCAATAAGGGATATGATAAAAGGGCATGTTATATATGAGATTGGAAGTGGAGATAGAATTTCTATGTGGTATGATAAATGGAATCAGCATGGTCCACTGTGTGACATCATTTCAAAAAGGGCTAGATATGAGGCAAGATTAGATGATAATTTGAAGGTTTCTGAAATGATTGTAAATAGAAAATGGGTGTGGCCTGATGGGTGGGAAGATAGATTTCCTGTGTTAAAAGATTTAGGAATTCCTGATCTTACTAATAAAGAAGATAAAGTTATGTGGCTAACTAATAATAGTCAAACAGTGATGTTTCTACTAAACAAGCCTGGTCTGACTTAAGGGATGTTTGGCCATCAGTGGTATGGAAGAATGTGGTGTGGTTCAAGCAATTTATCCCAAGGCATGGGTTCATCTTATGGTTAGCCATTCATAATAAACTTTTAACACAGGATAAGATGGAGAAGTGGCATAACAATGGAGCATTGATGTGTAGTTTTTGTAAAGTGGTATGTGACTCTCACCAGCACCTATTTTTCCAGTGTAAATATACAGAGGAAGTGTGGAAGGAAATGAGGAAGGTATCATTCTGACTGGGAGCTCATAATAATTTGGAAGATATAGTATCTGAGCTTGCAGTAAATAATGATAAGAATAACATTGGAAGAGTTTTGGACAAGTTAATTGTGGCTGCTTCAGTTTATTTTGTTTGGCAAGAAAGAAACTTGAGGCTCTTTAAAAATGAATCTAGAAGTGTGGAGGGGCTATGCAAAGTTGTGAAAGATAGCATCAGGCATAAACTCATGACTATCAAAGTGAAAAGATCTATTAATGTTGTTCTAATTGCTCAAAAGTGGGAGTTAGCCTGGGCTAATAACCTCATGAGTGCTGCATTATAGTTGGCCACATAGATTATGAAAGTTTGGATTAAGGTCTGTATAGCAGAGGGCTAGTACCTTAAGGATCTCATTCTAGTCAACATTTCTTTTTGAGTTTGTCTATGAGGATGTAGCTATGGACAGGCTCAGAATTAGTGTTTGGTTAGTATGAGTTTCCCATAAAGTAGTTGCCTGCTGGTTGGTTTGTTGGAATCTGAATTTAGAGGTGTTTGGGACAGTAGTTGACTTTGATATATTTGTTGCTAATTTGGGTTTAACCCAATACAGAGCTTCTCAGTCTTTGAAAGCTTTTGTTATTTTTTTTGTTCATCACATGAGATGGCCCTGTAACTTGGATTTAATGGATGCTTAGAATTATAAATCATTCTATTAGCATGGCCTTATAATTCTCAGTTGATCTTGGTCCATAAAGTGGGTTTCCTCATTGTGTAGGGTAGCATGAACTTGTAGGGTGGTACATGGGATGATTGGAATAGTGAGGGATGCAAGATGACCCTACTTTGTCCTTTCAGTGTATCACCAAGGGGGCATGTAGTTTCTCCTTCAAGGTGAGTGTTTCTATGGCCTTGAAGCCTTTCGTAAAGAAGGAAATGTAGAGGTCTTAGAAAAGCCCTTGATCAGGAATGGTTTGGTGCTTAACGAAGCCATACATTTCCCCTTCCATGGCTGTTGTGGGTGCTGGTTGAATGGCCTTGGGAGGGGGATGATATGGAAATGTAGTTAGATGGTATTGGTGCTTAAAAGGTGAACTATGAGACGGTTTTGAGATATGGATGTTAAGAGCTGTGTATATCTCTAATTTGCAGTTTCAGTTGTATCTGATGTAGTATGTAGGTTCTTCATATAGCTGTTGTATGTTGTTTTTGTGTTATGGTTAAGGGCATGTCCTTAATCAGTAGTATGTCTCTTAAGTTGTACTATTTGTTGGAGATTAATATATTGTTCACCTTTGCACCAAAAAATATATATATAACTGATTTTCCATGATGATTTAGGTCTGAAAATGATCAATGTATCACCTCATGGAAGGCGTACCGAGTCAAAGCTTAAAAGGCATTCAACTTTCCATATGCTCGAAAAATTCCGTCTTAGATTTTGATATTTGGAATATTTTTTCTTATCAGGATTATATATGATTATATTCGCGAACAGTTGACATGTGATCAATGCCAAAATTTTGAAAGTTGGGAATTTTAGAAATTGCCGACTATTGTTTGTTCAAATAAGCCAAAAAGAAAGTATGACAATTCAAATGCCAATTTTTATTTCACTAGCACATATGCTATTCCCATCTTTACCATATTAGATTCTATTTGGTATATATTTGCTTGTAAATTATCTTCTCATGTGATCTTATTCGCGAGAGGTATAACAACCCTACAACAACTAAATAGACGTTTTCAGTTATTGAGTAGATACTAATAGTCTAGGTTAAGTATGATTTCACTTTCATTCTCATTTACGTTTCAACTGAATCTGATAAATACTATAGTCTACCGCTAATATGGAACCGTAGGAGATGTGTCAATTTAACTTTACCATAGTTCAGAATAAAATATCGAATGGGCTGAATACCCCATTATATGAAATGTAATCATTTTAAAACTTTTGTCAACTAAGAAGGAAGTTCACATATCTCAAATGAGCTTTTGAAATATCAACTTTCTCACCTTAGAATTCACCCCGATGAAAAAATGAGATTAACCTCGATGATTCTTATATTGTGTTGGTAGATAGCTTGATATTATTCTGACCCACTTATTGGTCCAAGGATATACCACAAATTTTTTCTGATTTTCTTATGTAGCCCATATACTTGATTAAGATTTGGCCCAATGTTGTTGAGTTGATGAACTCATTCTAATGCACTTGTCCTGTTGTCCCATACTTTTTGGTTCAATTTTATGCCATAACGACCTGATTATACCCGACCCCTGTTACCCAAACTAAACTTCAGAATCTGACATGCCAAAAAGCTTAATAAGGTAAACACAACTTGCCTGAGTCAATAAAGGCTTATTCGGGGTCGGGTACACCCTAGTAACAAACCTTCTCACTTCCACGAATGGCAACAAAGTCAGTCTTGAGACACTAATGGATTTTGTGAGAATGCAACCGTTAAAAAGCTGTATTACTAGTATTGTTACTTTTACCGTTTTAATGAAGTTTTATATTCTAGTTTACTTTTTATTTCGTTTATTTGATGATTAAAAAAAGTGAAATTTTAAATAGATATTTTTTTATAGTAGATTATCAAAATAAACCTTGCACATGTATTTTACCAAAATGAACTTTCGATCAATCTTCCGTTAAATATATTACGCCTGGTTCATCCACAACTTTATAACCATTCACATGTCAAAATTAGCGCCACATAATTAACTATGTGCGCTTCTTTTATTTGGATTTCCTTCTACGAAACTAGCTAGCGCGCATCAAAATGTTCGCGTGCATACTAGCCTGCGCACTCAATTGCCATGCGCGCTTCTAGCCTATCCCCGCTGCTAATAAGCCAAAACAAATAAGTAGACAAAATTTTATAAAAGACAAACTTTAGCGCGCATCAAAACTAATAAATGACCCGTGCATACTAGCTCATGCGCGCTAAGAATGAGGAAGCCACATAAAAGACAAAGTGTAGCGCATGAAAAATTCAAGCGCATAAAATCCATGCGCACGACATAAAACCAAATGACATAAACTGATAAAAGACAAGATAAGAGGAATCTTTGATTAACGTTAACTACCACAAAATAATATATGGAAAAAGAAAAGATAAGAGGAAAGTTGGAAAAAGATGAAAATTGGTATTTGACAGCTATCTTTTTAACACTTATATGGTGAGGGGCATTTGACAAATTACAATGTAAGTTCCACGCGCGCATGCATTTAAGCGAGTCTTAGAGGATTAGGTGTTTTAACCCCAAGCGAAACTTTCACTCACAGCCACGTCAGCGTCATATCAGCTTTAACCTTTTCATCTTTAACTAAAAAAAAACACCTCTTAGAGCACACGGTGTCGAGTTCGTCGTGCCTCGTCGTGCCTACGTGGCACCCTTTTCGTGCCTCGCCGTGACACCGCCCTGCCCCGCCGTGCCTCACCATTACTACCCTCGTCGTCTGCACGGCGAGGGTAAAATGTGTACCTTGTCAGTTTTTGCTAGGGGTGTGCACGGTTCGGTTTGGGTCGGTTTTTGGCTAAAACCGAAACCGAACCAAAATGTTCGGTTTTTATAGAACCCAAAACCGAAACCGTTCGATTTTTGACGGTTCGCTTTTCCGGTTTATTATCGGTTTCGGTTTTTTCGGTTTCTAACCGTTTATATTTGGGCATGGCAAATTTATACCAACAAACTTGTGTTAATAGAAAATTGGTTATTTTTATTTACATTTTTTGTCAATCTAAGCATAATAATGTTTATTGCATAATTCTATAATTACACACATATAGATGAGACACACAAATACAAGTGAGTACACACATAGTATGATCATCGTCATATATTTATTGATATATTCTCAATTAAACACACGACACGACAAAAACGCATATAAATATAAACGTTAAGATAAATATATTATAAATCTACCCACAAAATGAATATGAATTTATAAATTTGATTTATTTAGTTATTTATTCGTATTATATTAATTATATATTATTATATAATAAAAACGGTTCGGTTCGGTTTTTACGGTTTGGTTGTTGGCCGAAAACTAAACCCGAACCGTATTTTTCAGTTTTTGAAAAATTAAAAACCAAACCATCGGTTTTTAGTTTCGGTCGGTTTTTTGGTTCCGTTTTTTTGGTTTTCGGCTCGGTTCTGTTTTTTCGGTTTTGTTTGCTCACCCCTAGTTTTTGCAGGGGAGCGTTGTGGAACGGGCAAAGTGAAACTTTTTTTTAAAACACATATTTGACACTATAAATAATACGCTTTGCAACCAAATTCTACACTTATATTTCAAATACTTACACATATAATCAATAAACATGAGCTAATCATCTTATTCCGGTGAAAGTGACATTGAAGAGCTAGCGGAGTTAGAGATGATTCTCCAAGAGTTTGATTCGAGCAATCGTTGCAACAACAACAAGCCGGACCTTCATTACACCATAGATACATCCCCCGTGAACGTGAAATTGCTTAAGAACGTCTAATGGCTGACTATTTTAGTGACAACTCAAAATATACGGATGAAAATTTTAGGCGTTGCTATCGTATGAGCCGTAAGTTATTTTTAGAAATAGTACAAGCTATTGAAACATATATTCAAACTCATCATCCTCTTCCCAAGCATTTTGATTTATTTAGAGTCCGACCCGATGGTAGCGGTGTAATGAGTTTTAGTGTGATTATGAAATGCACATGTGCCCTACGCCAATTGGCTTACGGGATATCAGCTGATATATTAGATGAGTATTTACAAATTGGTGAACATTGTGCATGCGATTGTCTAGATTTTTTTACTATGTGCATAATCCAGTTGTATGGTAAGGAGTTTTTAAGAAAACCATATGAGAATGACATTCGCAATTTATACACGCACATAACTTGGTTCATAAGATACCGGGAATGTTAGGAAGCATCGATTGTATGCACTGGGAATGGAAAATGTAACACCGCGCCTTATAGACCACAATATTGTCCGCTTTGCCCGAGGGCTCACGGCTTTGCTTTTGTGGCCCTAATGTGAAGACTTCCCAGCAGGTCACCCAAGCCAGTACTACTCTCACATGAGCACGCTTAATCGTATGGGCGATTAACCGTTAGACCACAAAACGCGTTGTTGTCATATAAGGCGAATGTTAACATATGTCCCAACATCACTCCAAGTCACGCCCAATGTGGGTGATTGGCTCTGAACAGTCAACTAAAACTGACCAAGGATTTGGTCAACTAAAGTCAAACAATTGAGCCAATACTAAACCAAGGAGTATAGAATATCCCCGGGTCGTTTAATCCCAACGAGGTGTGTAAAGGTATAAAACAGATCTGTGATCGGGTGATTTTGAATGAGAACGGGGTTTTGATTATTTGTACACAAGGAAATAAACGGAAATAGCTTTTAACAAGCTATATGAACTGGAATGTAAGATTAAGAAACCTAAAAATGTAAAAGGATTTAAAAACGTACGTTTAATTTAAAATAAACGTAAACGTACTAAAATAAAAGTGAAAAATGATCAATATAAATCCCACGAATGTGAAATTTATATTTTTGGGATCCTAATAATAAAAGAAAATTAATGGAAAATTAAAATTATTTATTAGACTATTTATTTAATTATTATTAATTAAAAAACTAATTTAAACTATTTAATAATTACCTAAAAATTAAGAAAATGTAAAATAAGCCTAGATAAATGAAATTAAAACTTAGAAAAGTCTAAAATATTATAAAACAAATTTTAAAACTGAAAAGGCCTAATACCAAAATAAAGCATCATACTTGTCAAAAAAAGCACTTTTGCGTAGCGAACAAAAATTTTTCCTTGTTTGTGGTTCAAAGTCGACTATTTTGTACACAAGTGAGTATTATTCCACCCCCTCATCAAGTTACCGGTTAACCCTCTCTCTCTCTCTCTCTAAACATAAGACCAGCCACCACCACTACCGATTGCAACCGCCGGCCACAACCACATCCGCCGCGACATCCATCACCATCTACTGCCTATCACCACAACTTCTTGCTCTCACACACCAAGATTCGACCACCACTACCACTAGCATCATCACAGCTTTATAAACTTAAACAAAACCCACCACCACACTTCCACACTTATCATCATCACCATTTACACTCGCCACCACCCACTGCTTCCCCACCCTCATCACCACCTCGCCAGATCTGGAATCAAAACCACAACCTCTCTCTCGTACACCCAATTGTCTTTTTATATTTTTTTTTACCAAAATTCAACACGCCTACAAATCCAAACTCATACACCAAAATTAAAAATCATAAACACACAACTTCCACCCACCAATGAAAATCTATCTCTATTTTTGGCAACCACCACGACCGGCCATAGACAACCACGACAGGCGCATCACCACCACCTCGACGGATCTGGCCGACGACTACCACCACCGGATTGTGGTTGGCAGGTGGTGTGTGTATTTTTATTTTTGTGGAGAATATGACTAAAATCTTTTTAGTTAGTTCTAAATTAATGATATTATAATTTTAGGTGATGGTAGGTTTTGTTTGGATCGATGATATGGTTGTGATGTTTTTTGTGTTGATGATAAACATGGTTCTTATAAGGGTTTTAATTTGTGTTTCATTGGAACAAAGATAGTGTTTTAATTTGTGGTTGATGAAGATGGTCATTGAAGAGGTTTTTGTATTAGCTGGAAAACTAATAAAAAATACAGAAAAAAAACAAAAAAAAACGGATGACATGGCGTGTAACCGGGAGTGGGCGGGAAAATACTCAGTTGTGGACAAAATAGTCGAGTTTGACCCACAAACAAGGAAAAAATTAAGTTCGCTACACAAAAGAGCTTTTTTTGACAAGTATGATGCTTTATTTTGGTATTAGGCCAACTGAAAATATATTTATTACACTATTTTCTATTTATTATTAATTAATTACTATTTAATAATTACTAAAACTTTTGTTGATTTATTATAAATACTAAACAACCTAATAAAAATCTGAAACTTTTTTTATAATTCTTAAATAAATAAAAGAACCTAAGAAAAATATAAAAACACTAAGTGCTTAAGGAAAATAAGCTAATAAGCAATAAGCTTCTTAAATAGAAGCTATCACTTTCTTTAAAATGATGATTTTTTGTTTTTTTCTTTTACAAACCTATTTATATACTGATAATAAGTAACTTTAATAAAGACAAAAAATTTAGAACTTAAAAATAAGCTCTGTGGAGCTTAATGAGCTTAACAGATTGGACTTTTTGGCTTAAAGTGGATATTAAGCTCAAACAAGCTATCAAATAAGCTTCACAAAGGAAAACAGAAGTGAAATAAGGTATGAACTAGTAAAAGAGACTGGAACAAGCTAAATGGCAATAAAAAGACACAGGATAAGCTAGAAATAAGCAATAAGCAAAATCCAAACACAAACTCAACAAGCAGGCCTGCAGGGATGTTTAAGGCCAAATTAAGCTAGGGGCACAAGCTCCCAAGCTCAAAACAAGCACTTACCCAACAAGCTTGATCACAAGGATTTCCAAAAAGCCAAGACTCACACAATGGGACCCACTGGTGAGCTTATGAGAAGCTCATGAAAGTAGCTAAATTACACTGAATTCTCAGTGTATGCTGAGAATGGGACAAGTTGTAAAGCTAAAATTTAGCTTATAAAATAAGCTTGAAAAAGCTAAACAAGCACTGAACCTTTGAGAATAGTGGATGGGCTTCACAAAAAGCCAAAACACACAAGCTCAAGTCCACAGGAAAACTTTTTTATGAGCTTGTGAAAAAGGGCTCATGCAACTGAGCACAGGGGAGGTTTGTGAAAAAATGCTAAAAGAAAAGCAACAAATAAGCAGTTTAACTAAGTTAATAAAAATA
>LBNU01021044.1:50274-81999 GCA_014162995.1 Artemisia annua
ATTAATTCTACTCAAAAGTAAGAAGCCTTCGCTCCTTATATGAAGATTGAGGCACTGAAGCGTACCTCAGGGTCCTTTCTTTACAAGAGCGGGTTGTGCACTGTAATGTGTGCACAAACCATAATGTATTTAGCAAAAGTGCACGAAGAATCTTTAAACCTTTGTTTGATTACGCACTTTCCTATCTTTGAAGAACGAGTCCTTAGCTGAAATACTAAGAAGTCATAGTTGTTTGAATAAAAAATTTTTTTTCCTTTAACAAAAATACTCCCTCTCAAATAATGAAGTTTATTCGAGAAATAGCCTTCTTGAGCAGAATTTTGAATTGTATTTAAAAAATACTTTTTGAAAAATTCATGGGTTGATTCTGCTCAAGGTTTTAAAAAACATAATCAAGTATTATGCAACAAAGAATGCTTGAGTATCAGATTAAACAACAACCTTGGGAACCCATTTCAGCACGGCGCCAACGGGTTTGCCACAATTTGAAATACATTGATAGGTTGTGTCAATCCGATTGAAAGATGTTGAATTCCAACGAGAACTAAAAAAAAAACTTTTGTTCAATTTTGAATTACCACTCGTTGAATAAATGGAAATTTAAAACTCTTTTTTTCTGTTGAAAGTTTTTTGAGAAACCCGATGTCTCTCGTTTGATTTTTAAAATCTGAAGAAGAAGATTTCCATCTAGAGTTGAACCTCATGTGTTCTTATTGAAGATTTGTGATGAATGGAAACCTTCCGGTATTTGGGATGTTCAGAGTCCTTCTAGTTACCACAACAGCAATACCTAATCCTGCCTTAAGAGGGGCATGGGGGAGGTGCGATGTAGACAATCATACCTCTATAGGAGGGTAGCAAGAGTGTTGTGTAATTTAACCATCCTTCCAGTTATGCAGTAATATTTTCAATTGCAACCCATTAAATTGTGTTTTCGTTTTTCATTTGTGTTCTCAACATGTAATGTGGATGTGATTTGCCAATGAATCATATGTCTACAAATGGTAGGATTATAACCGAACTTGAAGTTTACTAGGATCAGAATTTTAACTTTTGTCCATTCAAGCATCAAATTAAAACAAGATCAACTAATATGTGAGATATTCTAAGAATAGTTTATGTTTTTTTGCGAAGACTAATGGTTGATTGAACAATCAAACATAGCCCCACGCCATAATGCAATATAGCATGATGATACACCTTATGATCGTAGGCAACACTTGGTCAAAGGATCCTACGCTCAAGGTGTAGCTCCAGGCTCTAAACTTTGTGTCTTAGAAGGCGTAATGCTATGCCACAAGGGCATCGGCTAACCTTAGTTGGTCACACATTACGCTCCTAAAAGCATAGCCTAACCCTTAGTGCCCAACAATTTGTACATATCTTTCTGGTCTATTAGGCTCGATGTATATATAGACACTATTTGTATAGGTAACAAATCAATGTAAACAACCCTACACCTTATTTTAAACCATGTATAATTATCATAATCAACCATACCGGTTCTACTTCTGTACAACAGACACCTGATGCTTCTGTGTTGATCCACAAAATATTGCACTTGAATTTTACATTTTAAAATTTGTGGAAAAAACCAACACTTCTACAAAAAAGACAAGTGTTGCATATACCTTTTCTATGTATGAGCACGGAAGATATCCAAGAGACCGAGCTTTTCTGAATACTGCATCGCTAACCAACAGACGATAGAAAAATATGCTACAAGGAAACAGGCTCGCCTCAAACGATTTAAATGGATAGCTTTGAATTGCATCCCCAATCGAGATTTCAGCAGATATAGCATTCTACCCAACGCAACTGTGAGTAATGAAGTCATAAAACCACTAATAGCTCCAGCCATGACTTCCCATCTCACGTACCTGCCTTTTCCTCGACCAGTTTGAGAAAACCAAGACATTAACATCTCACTCGACCTACAAAATCAGGGGAAAAAGACAGTTGTTAGGTGTTTGTTCATTTCAATTGGTTTCCTCTATTCTCCATTCCGTGTTTTGTGGGTCACATATTATCCAATGGGACCCACAATCATATCTCAACTCTTGTCGCATTGCATATAATGAAAATATCAGATGCAATGACGCACACACAAAGGTGAAAGAGCTAGCCATTATGCAAAAAGCACAAGGATTTATATTCTGGATTACTAAACATGTCCAGTTTTCCCTTTTTACCCTTAATTATTATAATCATCTAAGGTTTCCAAATCAATAGGTAAGGGTAAAATACGCAGTTGACTATTGAGAAACCGCATTAAATGCACATTATCTTAACTTGTGTGTTTTTAGTTGGTGGAAAGATATTTATGGGACAGACAGAGTAAATATCAAATAAAAGATTGTGTATAAGAGAATATATAAATAACTAATCAACTCACAGGATAAGATAGCGCTTAAGCATCTCCGTCATAGATGGGTGGTCAGCTTGGCAATTAAAGAACTCGTCATAATATAAGTTAAGTTTGGAAACGCCCAATGTATACCAGCAATCATAAGTTTCATTCACCTACGAAAAAAAGAAAAGAAGAAAAATGAGATAAGAACAATTGCTGTCCACGACACAACAGAAATAAGTGAATAACATTACCTATATTTTTTTAGCATATGGTAACATTCTGTACAAACTTATAATCGAATGAGTTTCAATGTTCACAAATCATGTGAGATAACAAGTCATCAAGAATACCTTAAATTTATCTTTAGCCAACCATGCACCATTAAAAGTGGGTCTGCAATCAGGCGGGAGGGCCTCGTTAGGAGCTTCTGCATATGCCATATGAGGATGACCAGAGTGGTCTGTATATTCAACCTGAGTAGAAGCAAAGCAAATACAGATAAGACAGTACATCCTCAAAAGTAAACTAGTCATGAACATCTATCAATATCTAGCAGTAGAGTTGAGAATATAAGCGCGCGGGCAGGCCGGTTGGGTAATGGGTCAAAAAGATCTGATTTGAAACTGGTCACTGTTTCAGTGTGGTAGGAAATGGGCCAGATCTGATTGGGATGACCCACAAACACTTTTTGGTCCACTTTTAGAGTGTTTATAAACGATTAATGTTTAAATTATGATTACAAAACAACAACATTACAATAATATGATAAATTTTCGAGAAACACAATTGACTGATTGAGGAAATTGTATGCATTATGAATATACTTGCGCAGACTTTCAAGTCATTCTACTGATTGACCCGTTTCCCTTTTAGCTAACTTTTTTAACATATGTGGATAGAAAACAGCCCAGATCGACCAACTTGTACTTAAACATTTGATTGCCACGTGTATCCAGAAGCAAGATGATAATGATACTTAAGGGATGTGTGCAGAAGGTTATTTTTATTTGGTAAGTTTTACATGAAAGTATTCATTTTCATACAAATACAATCTAATCTATGTTTATAATACATGTAAACTGCAAACACTAAAGACCAGGAACGAAGCTAGTCACTGCTTTGCAATATGAAAACTGCAAACTAACAGCATGTGAACTCCATTGTTCACAACACTATAGTTCTATCACATAGAAGAGCTTGAAGTATATACCTCAAATACAGAAGCCCAATAATAATCATAGCGGCATCTGAATTTCTTCTTTTCAGAAGGGTAAAATACATGCTTCGCTTTATAATTTAGAAGTCCAAGTTCACAGACTTTTGCTGACCTGAGATCTACACCTGCAAGATATAGAAGAACCGTCATATTCGCAGAATCTAAACTTCATATAACCATCTAGAACTTACAGTAAACATGTGAGAGTGATAAATAAAACTAAACACTACAACCAACGGTCAATATTGGTTCATTTGCAACTTTTAACTGAGAAGTTCGATCCATCTAACAGCAAGAGTGAAAGCGTCGCTGTTTCTACACTCGAGGTAATGACAATACCCTCCTAGGGAGCCACAAAATCATAATATTCAACCTTGACTTTTCGGACAGGACATGCACTCCCACGCAGCCTGGTCATTTCAGCCCCCTGCCTGCTACTGTGGATGGCATGGGAAAGGGAAACCAACACACACGATCTACAAGGCCATATCCCATTAGCTAAAACAGTGATTCTCAGATATCATTACCTATAAGTACCACCCAGATCCGACCACCACAACTAGTCATTCCTAACAGAAACTCACATTATCCTCTAAACTCACTATCCTCAGACCTCAACTGATCCACGTCCTGAGACCTTTCTAACAATCCTTCTACCACCTACCATGGTTTCGACCATCATTACAAGGTAGCACATTATACACAAACAACTAAGAAAGCTTCAATTTCCACTTAACAAACAATCTAACACAAATAGGCCATTTACATAACGATCATTCTACCGCACAGTGATTTCAACCATCACCACAAGGCAACACGTAATACACATAGAAACTTGACCAAACAATTATACACAACCCTATAAAACATTCCATTCTACTTAACAAACAAAGTAACACAAATTAGATCAGCCTAACAAACACATAACACATATACTGTCTATATCACATAAACACTTCACCGTCATATCTAACTCAACTTCAAAGATCGCTATTAAGTCCTAACACAAACATCCTAGGACCGCTATTACACGCTTTTCCGTTCACCACCGAAAACCAACTACAACAATTTCAACCAGTAATCACAAGGTAGCGCGCACGCGCCTTATACTCTAACAAACATCTAATTCTTCCTAGCAAACAATCTAATACAAATTAAGCCAACCTAAGCATCTTAACTACCACATAAAACTAGCTGTAGCTACCAAGCACTAGCGGCAATTAGCAAAATAGTTGTTTGTTTTATAAAAGCGTTCAGTAACATAGCTCTATCGGTAACTATAAAGTGTAAAACGACATAAAAGCTAAACACCAAACACTTCTTATATTAGTGTTTCAAATACGAGCATTTAAACAAAATCCAAAAGCTAAAACGCTAAACGCTCATTGCCAAACAATCACAATCAATTCAGTTCAATTCAATTCACATCTCATCAAACCCTAACTAACTTACGTTTGGCAAAACTTAGCAGTAGTAGCTGTTTGTTTTATAAAAGCGTTTGCTAACATAACTATAAAGTGTAAAACTACATAAAAGCTAAACACTAACACTAAACGCATTCATTCTCAAACCCTAACTAACTTAACAAACTCAAAAACAAATACCAAAAGCTAAATGCTAATCGCTCCTAAACATCCAAATCGTCGCCAAACACCAACGGGTGTTTATTTAAGCTTATATGTGGACTTACGACCTTATTTGGTTTCGGCTTACATTTCATAAACCCCAATTTTTCCGGCTTAATTTAATACGTATCACCTAATATAAGATTATTATGACATAATAAGCTTATAAAAGCTCAAAGGTTACAAAATAAGCCGGAAAATTGAGGCTTATGAAATATAAGCCGAAATCAGATAAGCTCGTAAGTTCACATATAAAGCTTAAACAAACACCCCCTAACGCTTGTTTAACGCAGTTGTATCTGTAACTATAAAGCGTAAAACGATATAAAAACTAAACACTTCGTAAGGGGGTGTTTATTTAAGCTTATATGTGGACTTACGACCTTATTTGGTTTTGGCTTACATTTCGTAATCCCCAATTTTTCCGGCTTATTTTAATACGTATCACCTAATATAAGATTATTATGACATAATAAGCTTATATAAGCCAAAAGGTTACAAAATAAGCTGGAAAATGGAGGCTTATGAAATATAAGCCGAAATCAGATAAGCTCGTAAGTTCACATATAAAGCTTAAACAAACACCCCCTAATGCTTATTTAACGATATAAAAACTAAACAATTCTTTTATTAGCACAATTATACAGAGCCTAACTAACTTATGTTTGGCAAAACTTAGCTGTAGTAGGCTAGTAGCTGTTTGTTTTATAAAAGTGTTTGCTAACATAAATATAAGGGGGTGTTTACTTAAGCTTATATGTGGGCTTACGACCTCATTTGGTTTCGGCTTACATTTCATAATCCCCAAATTTTCCGGCTTATTTTAATACGTATCACCTAATATAAGATTATTATGACATAATAAGCTTATAAAAGCCGAAAGGTTACAAAATAAGCCGGAAAATTGAGGCTTATGAAATATACGCCGAAATCAAATAAGCTCGTAAGTTCACATAAAAGCTTAAACAAACACTAACTTAACAAACTCAAAAACAAATACCAAAAGCTAAATGCTAATCGCTCCTAAACGTCCAAATCGTCGCCAAACACGTGTCGGTTATCAACATATTTCAAAAAAGTCAACCTAATTAGCAACACGTTTGGTTTGAAGCTTTTAAAATATAAGGGGATTTTTTATTTAAGCTTATATGTGGGCTTATGAACTTATTTGGTTTCGGCTTATATTTCATATAAGCGTCAATTTCCCGGCTTATTTTAATGTGTATCGGCTATTATAAGCTTTTATAAGCTTATATAAGCCCTTAAGTCTCAAAAATAAGCCGTAAAATAGGCGCTTATGAAATATAAACCGAAATCAAATAAGCTCGTAAGTTCACATATAAGCTTAAACAAACACCCCCTAACGCTTATTTAACGCAGTTGTAGCCGTAATTATAAAGCGTAAAACGATACAAAAACTAAACAATTATTTTATTAGCACAATTATACAAAGCCTAACTAACTTAACAAACTTAAAAAAAAAAAAAAAAAGGCTTACTACTAGAGACAATTTTGCAGGTGGAATCAACGGAAATAGGATACGAAGTCGATACGTTACCGATAAAAACTGAAAACACAACAACTGTAAACAAAACTAAAATAAAAAAAATCAAAGGGAATAAAAAAGCGATAAAGCAACGGAGGAGTATATATAACAATGAGATTCTTTTTGTTGTTGGTGGATTGTTTGGATTTGAATTCATGGTGAGGGGGGTGTTTGGATCACCGGAATGAGGGGGTTCCGGTGATCGGAGGAGGAGGGATATGGGGGTGTTTGGGTTGTGAAATGATGATGTGGATGTTGTTGTTGTTGTTCATTTTGGACTTTTTTTTTTTTTTTTTATTGGAAAGAAACAAAAAATGGGGAAGGTATGGTGTGATATAATTAAGGTAGTTATGTATTATTGATGAATGTGATGATTTAAATAAGTTATTAGTAACTCTGGAATAAGATATAGATATTTTTGGCGTTAAGGGGTTACTGAACGGGGAGGTGATATGTACCATCCACTAAAAAGGTTGTTTGTACGCCAACTTAAAATCCGCTAACCATTGTTGGATGTTGTAAGCTATGTGCCATCGTCAAAGTGTTTAATTTATGGTTGTCACAACCCACTTTTAGTGGTGTACATATCACTTCCCATACTGAAACTACTGTAGAGATGGTGACTTTAGGTTAGGTACGTTTTGTTTTTCAGTTGTTTTATGTCTGATCTGAAAGTTATGTTTGCAAGAGAAGAGGTGGATATGAAGTTTTTAAGATATGAAGTTTTTAAGATACAATCAGACAAAATTGTAATCTATAAAACTGAAGTGGAAAAAAAATATATTTTTGTCTCTTATGTATAAAAAAAATAAACATTTTTTATTTATCTTTCTTGCAGACATTAAAAAAAATAATAAAAAAAAAATAAAAAAAATAAGACTTCATATGTTTCCTCTTCCCACTTACTCACAAAAGGTTGTGGTTTCTAATCTTATTAGATAGTTTATCCGTAACGCAAAATAACGCAAAATTTGTTCGTCTTAGTCATTTATATTTGTTTCAAAATAAAATTTTAACTTTTATGTATGAATAGTAATTACAATCACTTTTTCTATTATCAAAACTTGCATCAATTGTTTATTTCTATTTTTAAAATAACTGTGAAGGTAAACATGATTTCTTATCAATCATAATGTATTGTACATATCATAATTCGTTTTATTTTTTGTTGGAGAGCCACTATTTTTTGGAACGGCGAGAGTATGAGGTAGCGAGAAAGAGTTTGAAAGTTGTCACGTGATGCCTTGATTATGTCGCGTATATTGGAATAAGTCAAATCTTTCTCCTCAAGTAATTTAAACGAGAGAAACCCGGTCCTTTTACAAATTCAGTTATGTTGAAACAATACACAGTAAACTGTAAAAAAGAAATAAGTAAGTGAAACAATGAAAAACACAAACAACTTATATAAGAAACTGATTGTCAACGTTTTAATATTCACTTTGGTCAAGAACTCGTGTTTTCTACATTTGGTTACATTTTTTTTTTTTTTTTTTTACTTAACACTTAGTGGTCAAGAACTGTGTTTTCATATGTCGCATAAAGGGAAACCTACCCATTATTATTTGTATTTTGCCAAAGCGTGACCCAAAAGGAATATATCATTTCATGAGCTCGTTTAAAAAGTTATTTTTAGTGGTCAAATACTCACAAGATATGATGAGTAGTGAACTTTGGTGACCATAGAATGACGTAAAAATGTCCAAACCCACTGGATACCTCAAGCGACTGAACTTGTAAATGGATGTGGTTTTCCCTGTTCAATTTATCCGAGGAGGGCTAGCCTTTTTGACTCAATTGTACGCGGCCTCACAAAATTGATCCCAAAACCATTTCCGACCCTTACCTTACCATCTCCAAGCGACTTAACTTGTGTAAGTTATAAACTCATGACACAACGAACCAATATAGCTCTCATATCATATAGGCCTTTTCTTTTGAACGAAGCTTTATTATAGTGCAACCCAATCGGCCCAGTTAAAAGGCCCAAAGTGTGTTGATTAATATTTTGATTAGTGGTCCAATAGTTCAAGTTACATCACAATGAGTCCATGAAAATAACAATAATAATAATAATACACTAACAGATTAAACATCACAATATAAAGATATGAACCATAATATATAATAATAATAATAAAATTAAATATAAAAGATAGTCAAGATGATCACACTAAAACAAAAGAGAGATTCTACATGTCAGGTAAGACTAATTTCGTTTGAACATGTCTTACCACTTTAACAAAACACAAGTCTTTAAATAATGTACATGTTAGGTACGACTAATTTCGTTTGAAAATGTCTTACCAGTTTATCCAAACACAAGTCCTTAAATAATGATATATATCTTGGTAGTTGTTATCCGAGTGTTGCGAAGCGACAGGTACTCATCAAATGATAAAGCTAATCCAAAATTAAGTACGACAACATGATAGTAAGGGGACCTCAACTAAAGGAAATTAATTAACGTGTTTTTTCTTATACAACAAAATTATCAAGGGACCCAATTGTAGCTAGTCCACATCCATTACAAAAATGAATAATAAATCGCACATGTTAACACGAAATATGTTTATGTCATTTTGTCAAAAAAGCACAACTTGATATCTATATGTCACAATCGACTATGGCTATTGTCAACTATTATTTGTTTTTTGGTTTTTTGTTTTTGTCAAAATCATAATGCTTAAACATTTATATGACGATTGTAACATGAGGTTGTCTATCCTCCATTTGTCCATAGTAGGTATGTACAATTTAAAGATGGGGGGGACTTTTTTTTTTCTGAGTGGTTGTAATTTGTTGGGTAGATGGGGTTTGTTGGCTCGTTAATTATCATGTCAATGAAACTATTGACATTGTAATATTTTTAAGACAGTTAAATATGAGTATTTTATTGCACGAGAACAGCGTGAAATACTATTTGACATATTTTTTGTTTCGTCTTAGATACGAGGGTGTCAAATACATTAACAACAGGTGCAAAGCAATCGAGAAGTTCGTAAACAGCATTTTACGCGCGAAACCTTCAAAGATGCATGTTTTGAAACACAACCCGAGCAGAAGTACATTGACGTATTAAAATGATCATGAAGTTTGAAATAATCAATTTTGAAATGTATGATAATTTTTTCTCTTGAATATTAAAAATAGTTGGAAAACAAAATTTCAAAGTTAAACTAGATGAAGTTTGAAATAATCATTTTGAGACCACATATCATGAACTTTATTTAGTTACACAGAAGAAGTTGATGAACATGTTTTTACACTATATTAAAAAGTTCAAATGTACATATGAAAACGATACAACATGCAAAATGTTTAAAAAAAAAAGAAAGAAAAAGAACAAGGAACAAATTTACCAGAAGTAAATTAATGAATAAAACACATTAGTTACCGTTCATCTCCATCCCAATCAACCTTCTGTTTAGGTCCAGTAGGTCCATCCTCACTCGAGAATTCCCTCGGTAAAACACTAGCCAAGCTCCCAATCGCCGATGCCACGGTTCTATTAGAACTCTGTAACTTTTCTATCTCAGTACCAGCATGGTACGTTATCTTTGGTCCCCATTTTCTCGTGTAGTTCACCCATGGTGGCTCGATTACATCACTGATGTACTCAGCCGCCATGATTGAATAGTTTTCTTTTACATCAAAAACCATGTCACTTTTTGCAGTATCGTTTCTGATTCCAATCACACTAGTTCCTTGCGTTACAAGTCCCGCGGCAGGATATGTTGCATGGCCATTTAATGATGGATAAGCCGCAAATTTGTTACTTGCATCTAAAAACTCTAGGGATGGAGTATCGACCCACATCCCTCCACTATGTTGCGCGAAATAAACACGATATAAACGTCCATCAAAGTTACTAACCCTTAGGGTCACATGCTCCCAGTCTCCTATATGTTCACCAATCTTTCCTAATGAAATATCAACTAGTCCAAGTTTAGCATTTGATGGACCATTAAAAGGGTAAAAAATCCAAATGGCTAAATCAGTAAATGTGGCACCTAACATTGGTTTTACATGAAGATAAGCCTCACAACTTTTCAAGTCACCTTTCTTGACCCTTTCTCGCTCGGTTTCATCAACCGGGAGGTCAAGCCAATACGTACCATCATTTGATCCATCTTGAGGAAGGTTTGAGCCAGTGGGATCGACGGGAATAGGGTTTGATTCTTCTCCCGTGTGGTACAATTGGACCCCATTAGTGAAATACCATTTTGTTGAAGTAGGAAAGTAGGTTTCTTTAGGGTATGTTTGGCGAAAGTAACTGTTGCTGGAACTGGTGCTGGTGCTGGAGATGGTGCTGGTGCTGGAGATTATAAAAAGAGATTATTTTTATAAGCTACATGAAGTAACCTTTGGTTTTAAGAGATTATGGAAGATTATTTTTTTTAGAATCTCTTATAAGTTATGTCTGCCAAACAAAGATTATCTTTTAAGTAGCTTATTTTTTGAAAAAATAAGCACAATCTCTCAACAATCTTGTGTACCAAACATAACCTTAGGGTGAAAGTAGAATCTTGGAGAGTATTGTTGAATTAACGCGTCGATTTGGGCTAAATTTGGCATTGAAGAAATTAAATTTTGGAAATTGTTGTTTTTTAAGCAAGAGAGAGATGTTAAGCTTGAAGCATCACCAATTTTCTCAACTATGAATGTACCTATAGACACCCCTTGAGCTTGTCTCCCTCTTACTTTTGGCCTTATTCCATACACATTCACTTTTTTTGAACTCCATAACAATGTATCTGTCTCTAGTTCATCCGTTAGATCAGCACGCACACATTTGATTTTATCCAATGACGGTTTCGTTGACGAGGTAGTGATGGTGTACCCTACCGGTTTATAGCCCTCCGGAGGGGTTGGTAACCATATGTAACATGAACTTTTAGTACTATTCCAAACTAAGGTGTAGTCGATAGGATTGGCTAAGGTTCCCCCAGAAACATCTTTTCCGGCGAGAACCCAACCGAAAAGTGGGGTGGCATTTGATTGACAATAGCATCCAAGCATTGAAAATCCATTGGGGATAGGTGATGGTTCAAAGAATGTGACATCAATATCATTTGATCCAATTTGAGATGTAGACCATATTTTCTTGAAAGATGTTACTTGGCAAACTTCAAGTCCTCCAAGATCAATTATTCCACTCGCAAAACCTTCACCTATGGAAAAAATCAAATACTCATAAGATAATTATGCAAAACATAAATACAAATTCTCAAATCTATCAATATAACAAGGTTCCTTTTTTAGTATGAAATTCGAATCCACAACCATAAAGTTTATTTAAAGACCTCACTATGAATTGAAATATGCTAAAATTGAGTTTCATGAGTCATTTTTTGTTGGAAACTTAATGTATGTGCAAAAATTAGATATATAGTGTGCCAATGACATGAAGAGTAGTAGAGATGAATAATACCTTGTGGCCAAGAAGGCAATGGAGAAGGAAACTTGAAGCTTGTGTCAACAGGAAAAGATTTAGACCGAGAGTTCCCCATTTTTGGGACTATTGATATTGTGAGTTCTTCTGTTATTGTGAGTTCTTGGCCAAACAATAATTGACTATATACAGGTGTAAGACACAGACACACATTATGAAATGTTTTTAGTCAATGTTATAAAAATGCAATTCATGAAACATTATGCTCAAAAGAGTTTATAATATTAACGTTGATATATTCAAACCACGTATAGAACTCCATTTGACAAAAATCAGCATGTGAAATATGAAACGACCCACGCGTTTTTACGGTATCATTAGTTAATAAGTTAAAGTTAAAGTCAAATATTGTTTACCGTAAATTTTTTCTCTTTCAAATTCACTAATTTTTGGATGTATAGAGAAAAGGTATGTTTTGCGGTGGGCGGCGTGGAGGTTTTTGAAGCAGTGAGCAATAAGTATTTTGATTTTAGTAGTCGTTTATCGAAAGAGTTGTGAGCTTTATTATTTTTGATAATGCTCATTTTTGCAATGCTTTTTTAACAAGCGGTGAGCTGTGATTACTGCTCACAGCTACTGCTCACTGCTACTTTTAATAAACACACCCAAAGAGTGGAAACAGTTTTGAGTATCCTCATTTACACTACCTACTTACATCCGAGCAAATGATCGTCTTCCTTTTCAAGTGACATAGAACAAAACTTCGACCATTTACTAGTTTTTTTATTAAATCGCTTTACTTAAATAATTTATATGACGATTGTAACACTAGGATGGCTATCCTCCGTTTGTCGATAGTAGGTATATACGTAGAAGTTAAAGATGTGGGGGCTGGTTTTTTCTATGTGGTTGTAGGATAACGATCCAATAAAAAGAAAATTTAAAACTAAAAAAATAATTGTAACCGCATATTTGTGATACATCGAATTAAATTAGATGCATCTTTTTTCATTTAAATGTATCACAATTAGTTTCGAAAGTAAGGACGGACCAACATGGGAGCCAGGTGTAGCACAGGCCACACCCGATTTTAAATCACGAAGTGTAATTTTTTTTTATTTTTTATTTTTATAAAATATGTTTTTTTTTTTTTTTTTTTTTTTTTTTTTTTTTTTTTTTTTTTTTTGTGTGTGTGCACGTACAACCCCAAATTTTACCTAATAATTTCTTTATAGGGCGACAAAAAAAAAATAATAAATTTGTGCAACACCCACTTAAATATATAAGATTCGTCTACCTTGATTAAATACAACTAATATATGTATATGCATCTAAAAGATTATAAATGCATCTAATTCAAATCAATGCATCTTTAATATGTAATTATAGTTATTTTTCATATGTTTTATTTAAAGTTTCTTTTCATTTGATCCTTAGTCCGTGGATGTAATGTCTTTGAGTAGATGGGATTGTTGGCTTGTGCTTACCTATTGACATTGTACTCTAGCATTTTTAAGACAAACATTCATAACAAGAAATATGAGGGTTCGTTTGGTTTGTGGGTAGGTTTGGATTTGGATTTGATTGCATGACAGCATGAGAACCACGTAAAATACTATTTGACATGTTTTTTGTTCGTCTTAATATGTGTCAAATACATTAATAACAGTTGACGTGCTTGAAATCGTCATAAAGTTCGTAAACAACATTTTTATGTGAAAGAACTTTCAAAATGCATGTTCTGAATTCTGAAACATGATACGAGCATTGACATAAAACGTATTAAAATGAGCATGAAGTGCGAAATAATCAGTTTTGAGATGTATAGTAATTCTTTTTATTCGTGATACTATTATACCCTAATAATCATTTAATTACCACATATTCATGTACTATATAGTTATGTAAACAAAGTTTGATGAACATAAATTTTACACTAGAACTCGTTAAGCAAGATATGTAATTCCATTATATTAAAAAGTTCAAATGTATGGAAACGATACAACATGCAAAGTGGCAAGGAAAAAAAGAATTACAAAAAGTAAATGAAGGAATAACACAATTAGTTACCGTTCATCTCCATCCCAATCAACCTTCTGTTTAGGTCCAGTAGGTCCATCCTCGCTCGAGAATTCCCTCGGTAAAACACTAGCCAAGCTCCCAATCGCCGATGCCACGGCTCCGTTAGAACTCTGTAACTTTTCTATCTCGGTACCAACTTCATACGTTATCTTTGGTCCCCATTTTCTCGTGTAGTTCACCCATGGTGGCTCGATTACATCACTGATGTACTCGGCAGCCATGATTGAATAGTTTTCTTTTACATCAAAAACCATGTCACTTTTTGCAGTATCGTTTCTGATCCCAATCACATTAGTTCCTTGCAAAACAAGTCCCGCGGCAGGATATGTTGCATGGCCATTTAATGAGGGATAAGCTGCAAATTTGTTACTCGCATCTAAAAACTCAAGGGAAGGAGTATCGACCCACATCCCTCCACTATGTTGCGCGAAGTAAACACGATATAAAAGTCCATCAAAATTACTAACCCTTAGGGTCACATGCTCCCAATCGCCTATATGTTCACCAATTCTTCCTAATGGAATATCAACTAGCCCAACTTTAGCAGTTGATGGACCATTAAAAGGGTAAAAAATCCAAATGGCTAAATCAGTAAATGTGGCACCTAACATTGGTTTCACATGAAGATAAGCCTCACAACTTTTCAAATCACCTTTTTTGACCCTTTCTCGCTCGGTTTCATCAACTGGGAGGTCAAGCCAATACGTTCCATCATTTGATCCACCTTGAGGAAGGTTTGAGCCAGTGGGTTCGACGGTAGTAGGGTTTGATTCTTCTCCCGTGTGGTACAATTGAACCCCATTAGTGAAATACCATTTTGTTGAAGTAGGAAAGTAGGTTTCTTTAGGGTGAAAGTAGAATCTTGGAGAGTATTGTTGAATTAACGCGTCGATTTGGGCTAAATTTGGCATTGAAGAAGTTAAATTTTGGAAATTGTTGTTTTTTAAGCAAGAAAGAGAAGTTAAGCTTGAAGCATCACCAATTTTCTCAACTATGAATGTACCTGTAGACACCCCTTGAGCTTGTCTCCCTCTAACTTTTGGCCTTATTCCATACACATTCACTTCTTTTGAACTCCATAACAATGTATCTGTCTCTAGTTCATCCGTTAGATCGGCACGCACACATTTGATCTTATCCAATGAGGGTTTCACGGATGAGGTAGTGATGGTGTAACCCACGGATTTGTAGCCCTCGGGAGGGGTTGGTAACCATATGTAACATGAACTTTTAGTACTATTCCAAACTAAGGTGTAGTCGACAGGATTGACTAGGGTTCCCCCGGAAACATCTTTTCCAGCAAGAACCCAGCCGAAAAGTGGAGTGGCATTTGATTGACAATAGCATCCAAACATTGAAAATCCATTGGGGATAGGTGATGGTTCAAAGAATGTGACATCAATATCATTTGATCCAATTTGAGATGTAGACCATATTTTCTTGAAAGATGTTACTTGGCAAACTTCAATTCCTCCAAGATCAATTATTCCACTCGCAAAACCTTCACCTATGGAATAAATCAAATACTCATAAGATAATTATGCAAAACATAAATACAAATTCTCAAATCTATCAATATAACTACAAGGTTCCTTTTTTAGCAATGAAATTCGAATCCACAACCATGAAGTTTATTTAAAGACCTCACTATGAGTTGAAATTCGCTGAAATTGAATTCGTAGTTACGAATCTTATATGACGAGTTTCATGAGTCTTTTTTGTTGGAAACTTAATTAATGTATGACGAAAAATGTTCTAGTTCCGCCATTAACCATAAAGTTTATTTAAAGACCTCACTATGAATTGAAATATGCTAAAATTGAGTTTCATGAGTCATTTTTTGTTGGAAACTTAATGTATGTGCAAAAATTAGATATATAGTGTGCCAATGACATGAAGAGTAGTAGAGATGAATAATACCTTGTGGCCAAGAAGGCAATGGAGAAGGAAACTTGAAGCTTGTATCAACGGGAAAAGATTTAGACCCAGAGTTCCCCATTTTTGGGACTATTGATATTGTGAGTTCTTTAGTTAAAAAAGAATATATTGTGAGTTCTTGGCAAACCAATAGTTGACTATATATAGGTGTAAAACACAGACACACATTATGAAATGTTTTTAGTCTTGTTTTAAAAATGTAATTTATAAAACATCACGTTCAAAAGAGTTTATAATATTAAGGTTGATATATTCAAACCACGTATAGTACTCCATTTGACAAAAATCCAGTATTCACATAAACATGTGAAATATTAAACGACCCACGCGTTTTTACGTATGGTATCATGACTTAGGATCAAATGAGAAGAAAACTTAAAATGGGAAGAATGAGAAATAACTATAGCCACACATTAGAGATGCATTAACTTGAATTAGATGCATCTCTAATCTTTTAGATGCACCCTAATATATTTTCTAGCAAAAAATTAGATGCATATACATATATTATATGCATTTCATCAAGTTAGGCGAATTCTATGTATTTTTCGTCTACTGCGGGTCAAATTTGTTGTTAGTGCTACTTTGCATCGTTTTCACTTCAAAAACACTTTCGAAACTAATTGGGACGCATCTAAATGAATAGAGATGCATCTAATTCAACTCGATGCATCTCAAATGTGTGGTTATAGTTATTTCTCATCCTTCTCATTTTAAGTTTTCTTCTCACTGGATCCCTACTCATGGTATCATTAGTTGATAAGTTAAAGTCCTTGTTTACCTTAAAAATTTTCTCATATGTTTGGTATGACTTGTGGTAGTTGGATAGTAGCATATAGCTAGGACCACCGACGTCCTCATGATTATTGATTTATTGAGAAGGGTTACCGTTTTAAATGCATCGTACGTGTAATAAAAAAGTTACTTGTCTAATAACTGAACTTTTTACATTTGTGATAAGATGCTAAATTTTTACCGGCTACGATTAAAACCGCTAAAAATGATAAAGTTTCAATTTCTTTTTGTCTTTTTGAGGATCACATCATGTAAACTCAAATCTAAACACCTTATTTTACTCTTATCCAAATGCCTCTTCTACAACCTCTAACACCACCACCAAACTCCACCCCACACGCATCTCCACCACCACGCCACATCCCCGTCTGATACTTGCACTTTTTGTTGATGCTAATGGTGGTTACGTAGGTTTTGATGGTCATGGTGGTAGCAAGTTGTGGTAATGGTGGTTATGACAAAGATGGGTAGTTTATTAGTATATGTGTATGTATCTATTAATTATGACTTCAACTCATATATAGAATGCCACATAAGTGCCACATATAAATTTGGTAACTTCTGTCGGTAAAATAAGTTTCCATGCATTATATTAGCACGAATCTAAAAGTTCAGGTAGCAACATAATGTTAGTTTTTTTCATACACGTATTATAGCGGAATATTTGAAAAAGTGTGTGTTTATTGTATGATTTAAACTCTTAAAAAAATTACACTATATGACAGTAAACTATAATTGTAAAATAAACCTACGGTTGTTTAACATGTTACATATGACTAGTAAATAGAGGTGAAATAAAAGGGTTTTAGTGAATCATGAATTTTTCTTGCATAATGTAAATTTTGTTTAAAAAATTCGATTAATCAGAAATTACATTGGTTTTATAATTTTGCGTTACATTTTCTGTTTCATTAGTCGATTTATTATCTTAAGTTTCCTTTAATTTATAAACCTTATAATCTATAATTCTAGGTACACTACTGCTTGTAAATATTTAGTTTTTGGTATAGTCGTGAATGACCTCTACATGAAAGTATAAAGTGTGCTTTTATTGTATGACTTAAACTCTTGCAAGAATTATATGACAGTAAACTATAAATGTAAAATAAACCTACGTTGTTTAACATGTTACGTGTGACTATTAAACAAAGGCGAGATAAAAGGTTTTAGTGAGTCATGATTTTTTATCGCATAAAGTAAATTTTGTTAAAAATCTCGATTTATCCAAAATTACCTTGGTTTTATAATTTTGCATTACATTTTCTGTTTTATTAGTCTATTATATTATCTTAAATTTACTTTATAAAGCTGATAATTTATAATTCTAAGTACACCACTGCTTGTAAATATTTAGTTTTTGGTATATAGTCGTTGAATGACCTCTTCATAAGAGTATAAACGAATATATAATTAAAGGTAAAAGGTAGCTTCGTTTATGGAATCATCATTTACTTTAGTTGTTAAAATGATTCGTTAGCATTTCATTATTTCAACTTTGTCCACGCATGCATACGATAATAGAGTATATATTGTTCATGAATTTAATCAAAAGGGAGTGTGATTTGCACACTCTCACAATTGATAAGGACACTCAAATTATAAGTGTCTTGATATTTATACCATCACATTATTTTACTTAATTTCACCCTGTAAAGATATAAATGTCAAAACACTCATAATTTGAGTGTGTCAATCAATTGTAGGAGGGTGCAAATCACCTCCCTTAATCAAAAAATGCATAATAATGATAATATTAAGTAAAATGGTTTTATATAAACACGTTTTTATCACAACTAATATAACATTATATTATAGGTCAATGGTTTTAGTTTTTCATTAATTTATAACGTGATAGTCTAGAAAAAAGAATCAAACAAAATTATGCTTTTAGATGCCGATTTGATCTACGTACATACTTGTCTTGATCATTTCTCATTTAATTTTATATAGTTTATTCAAGCTAATAATACAACAAACAATCAATATTTTTATTAGAATTAGCTAAGTTCAATTGTACAACTGTTGCTAAAATAAAAAGATTAAAGGGGTTGTTTAAGCTTATATAACATAAGCCGTGTTCGGTTTATATAATATAAGCTACAATTTTGTGGCTTATTTTGACATTTACGAGCTTATATAACATTATAAATGTTATATAAACACAAAATTGTGGCTTATGGTATATAAATCGTACTCATATAAGCTAATAAGCCCATATATAAGGCGAAACAAACACCTCTGACTTTTTATTTTTTGTACAATTGGATAAAGATTATTGTTATAATTGTGGCCCAAAACTTAGATAATACACTTTCTTGTTTCATAATGTTATATATGAAAATACAAATGTTAAAAGTATATTGATCTTGCTTATTACGAGTACTTTAGTAACTTTTACAATAACAAAAACGAGTTCAAATTTGGTAGGCCATAGTCACATTTCCGTTTGGTACATATTCTTTAAAATTTAATAAAGAAAAGATATTCGACGAGATTTATAAAGACCAATAACAAAGTCGTCCTTTAGAAAGAAAAATTAAGAATATTTTCTATTTTTTATGCATGATTACGCTCTGTTCTCGAATATATATATATATATATATATATATATATATATATATATATATATATATATATATATATATAGTGTAACTTTATTTTCAGAACCCTGTTAAGTGCGGGAACTGCGAGAACTCCTTTTTAGCCATTGGATTAGTTGATCAATGGATAAAACTGATTGTGGCACTTTTGTAATAAAGTGAAAGACTATTTTCCTTTTGAAAATCGTCAAAGGGTATTTTCGGGATTACAAATTTTTATATTTTTTAATTGTTCCTTTATTAATTGGATATCAGTTACAAAACACAAACCTAATCACTCTTCTATTCTCTCTAACCGCCTCCCTCCCCCTACAATGAAACCCTAGCCACAAGATTTGATTCAACAAGAAAACAAATAAACTAAAAAAAAATCGCATGCATAACCTACGCCGCCATGGAAATTAAGCAATCACGAACACCCACTTAATAGGCAACCCCGTGGAAACAAATGTTAAGGAAGATTGGGTAACTCCAGAATAAGGCATACAGTTTTAGGTAATGAAGCATGGAAATGTTTTGTTTTATCTATAAATAAAGTAATGCGAAATCGAAAGAAAAGGCATATTGTTTACTATGTTAAATAGGCGAAGAAGCAGATCTTGGTACGTGACATCGTCGAAGCAGATCTTGGTCACCAGTTTCTAGACACAAGAAAAGGTGTATAAAATATATTTTTTTTTCTTGTCTACGATTGTCTTTTTCTTACTCCATACTTCGTGTTTATTTTTTTTAAAGTTCAAAAGTAATGAGGGTGACTCAATTGCATAAGCATGACTAACAGTACAAGTGGTATAGTGATCATTGGTTTAATGAATCAAGGTGTATTGTCTCATACATTTTGAGGGTGACTCAGTTGCACACGAATGGTTGTATTTTTTACCTTATTTTTTGGCTTGTTGACTTATTTAAAAGTGGGAAATAAGTTCTTGAAATAGAAAATAAGCTAAAAGAAATAAGAGCATAAGTTTAAACAAACACTTTCTTGGAACAACACATGAAACAACTATGTTTAAGATTGTTTGTTTGCATAGGAAACTAAGAACTGTGGTATATATGATGCGTTAATATGATGGAAACTATTCTTTCTACTTTATTAGTGCATATATGTATTATTTGCTTTTTCTTGATACTAAAATTAGCATGACAACATGTTGCAACTAAAACTAATGGCAATAAGCTATTAACCACAAACATTTGGCATGATTGGGATTTTGTTAGTAACATGTGTTAGCATGATACTTCATTTAATAGTGTGAAAGAAATAAAAAGAAAATAGGCTCTAAGTAGCCGATAATAAAATGTTATGCATGCGTGTTTTAAGATTGATATAAAATTAAAGAAAGATGTTTTGAGGTGCATACATGTTTTAAGGTACGGTGCATACATGTTTTGAGGTACGTTGCATACATGTTTTGAGGTGCATATATGTTTTGAGGTACGGTGCATACATGTTTTGAGGTGCATACATGTTTATGTTTTAAGGAATGGTGCATACATGTTTATTGCTTGTAAAAAAATCAATTAAAATGGTGCATATGTGTTTTATATACAAGATTAAAAATGTTTGATATATACAAGATTGTGCATATGCGTTATGATAGTTGGGATTATTTTTTATTTCTTATTTGTTTATGGTTTAATTGTTTTTGTGCATGCTTGTTTCAGATTGATGAATGAAGATGACAATAACATTGAAGACCGAGAAGTGGATGAACAAAAATATACATGAAGATAATTTGTGATTTTTGAATATATACGATTATTGCATACGTGTTTTATGTTCTTGTAATTAAGTAGAATGTAACATTTAAGTATCCGAATCTTTTTTTTTTCTTTTATAATGATTTATTTTCTTTGATTTGTGTTTCAAACTTCTTAAAAAGTAATGGTTAGGAAAAAATATTGATAGGTTGATAAAAAAAGTGTGAACAATTACATTATAGAAACTCATTTAAATTTACATTATATAAAAAACATACATGCACCTAACTTTTTTCAAAAAAAAGAAAAAAGAAAAAAAACACATATGTTCTTGTAATATTCTAGATATACGTTACAAGAAAAAAAAATCCGAAAATTCATTGAATGTTTTCAAACGGGATTTAATTAAAAATTTGAAAATAATATAAAATTTGTATTTTTACTAAAATACCCTTATGATTAAATAATAATCTTTAATATTTAAAAAAATCTTATTGGTCTAGAAGAGTTCTCGCATTTCCCGTACTTAACGGGTTCTGAAAATAAAGCTCCCCTATATATATATATATATATATATATATATATATATATATATATATATATATATATATATATATATATATATATATATATATATATATATATAAAGTAATGGAAATGGGAAGGGAAATTAAAAAAAGGGGCGTTCTTGAGTTTTTTTAAGATGGAAAGGTAGGGGACGGGAAGGTGGGAGGGAGGGAAGGGATGAGCTTTTGTGTGTAAATGTAATCCGCTCATATTTGAGATGATCAGGAGGAACATGTTTTCTAAGAACACGAGCTTTTGTTAAATGCCTATTATACCCTCATTTGTTCATGTTTGTTAAATTACTAATTTACTATTATATCCTCGTTTGGTGTGTCATGATGTACCGGTATTCTTTTGTAATTATGAAATTGTGTTTTCAAGATATTAGTTTGTGTTTTAAAAGGGCTCTATTCCTAGACTTACCTGTTGACAAATATAATACAAATTATGTTTTCAAGATATCAGTTTGTCTTTTCATGCGTACGTTTAATCATGTAATTATAATATTATATTAGATTTTTAATTGGCCCATAGTATCTTTGCTGTTCATGGCGTCGAATGGAACCAAGTTTGATAAAGAGACACGGTTCTGAATAATGGGTTTTGAGTTTTGAGGGTATATTGGTAATTTTGTTATTTTCCTATCCTTTCCTTGCTACTTTAAATACAAACTCAAAAACACAAATTGAAATAACTACTTTCTTCACATTTTCATCCCTTATTTTGCCCTTCTTATTCTCATCCAATTCCATTCTTAAAAATTTAAACTTGAAAACANAAAAAAAAAAAACACCATCGAGAACATGAAGACCATAAAAAGAAGCAGTCGTCTTCAATATTATCAACTTATATGTTTTACAATTAAACAATGGAATCATCTTTATCTTTTTTCATAAGGCAAAGATTTTATTGAACTCTGGCGAGACGGTAGAGAAAAAAAGTCACATTATGAATAAGCATTTCTGGATCAAGGGAACAATCGATCCAAACTGGCCAAAGCTTTTAATTAAATATGTACTATTGTCACTGAGTTGACCGCAACGGTTGATCAAAATAGTCTTGACCGTTTAAATTCATTAACTTTCAATCTAACCGTGCTAATTCGCGATTTTAGATAGCCGTTTGATCACATGATCAAATGATATCAGCTATTCAATCTCAACCGCACTACCTCAAATTACCCATCCACTACTTAACATATCCACCCACTACCCGACCACTAGCTTTCAACTCTTCCCTATATAAGTCAAAACACATGCATATTTTTCATATTTTCCAACTAAGGTAGTGTTTGATAATAATTAAAGAGTTTTAAATTCATAAGTAGGTAAATTTATTAAGTGATTAGTTTAGTGTTTGTTTGGTACTTAAAAAATGTAGATGATCTTATGAAAAAACCATGAAGGTGAGGGTCTCACAATTAAGTCATCACTTTATTATACTTTTACATATTTACCCTCCCACTATTTTTATTCAATTAATTTTTTATTCAATACTTATTTTATATAAAAGGGTATTTTTAATTCAGACACCGTATTTAGCACACAAAACAAATAACCAGTTAATCTTCTACAAACAGACAAAATATATCTAGACAGTCACTTTAATTTTACAGGACTTAATACAAAAACTAAACAAACAGGCCCTAAAACTACTCAAGGAACGCTTCCTCTCCTGATTCCTTCTCTAAACTCTAATACTTAAACACTTAGATATCTGAATCCTGTTCTTAAAACTCTAAAATGAGCATGGAACAATGTAAAATTTAACTTATTTCATCATACATAAATATATTTTGACTTGCTTACCTTGAGATGAAGATAAGGAACCTAACTGATGAAAATAATAATCAACAAAGATACGTGGCTGTGTGGTTTTTTCAGGGGATTAGTTATAATGGAATTTATCTTTTTCAAAAGGTTAGATCGGCGGGGAAACCTTTACCCTATGCACCCTTTTTGGGTGCTGACTAACTCTTCTCCAAAGACTTAACCCTAAACAGTGAGCACATGCTTTAATAAAATTTAGCGAGGATTTGGGGCTTAGTTTACATGTTTGTTTCTTTAGCCTTCCATCAAACTTGTAGCGAAAAGGAGAATTCAAAAAACAAATGAGAGTGAGTGACTTGAACTAGATCACATAGAGGAAAACAGATGCCCTCTATATTAGCCGTCGAATAAACTTCCCAAGCTCTCAACTTATCTTAGGTATTCAACCATTCACCCATTAGAAGCCAAATAAGAAAAGCATGACGCGGATGAATTTGAGAGAACCAAACAACATCAGACCAATCAAAGTATTGGCCTGAGGTCGAATATCTTTCCACACCTAACACGCAAATCTTTGAAAATATCACCATCACCATCCTTCCACCATAGTTTGTCTTCCGTATCATTTACAACAATAGGACTAAAATAATTCGGGATATAATATTTTCGGAACCAATCATTCGGCCATAACCATTAATTCGAATAAATCAAATCTTTCACTTTACTATTTGCACCAAACCCACCTCTATAAATATCCCTACGCGAAGTAACCAAATCAAGAGACCCGTTATGATGCCATTTATCAAACAAAGCAGGCGTTTGATCACCTTTACCTATGGAATGGAAGAAATGATGTCTAAATATACTACGCATTCGCAATATCTTACGTCACATGTAACTCAAATCCACGTTAATTGGAATATCAAGTTTCAATTTTGTAAACGATATGAATAAATCCATTTGACCCAGATTGATGATTAGATGATATGCTCAAAATATTAGTAGTCATAATTTTAATCTTCTAATTCCCAAACCACCTTCACACTTAGGTAAACAAATGACATCCCACTCATTGGAACCAAAAAAAACCACTCTTTAAAGATTCAATTTCTTTTATGATCGCCTTAGAAAGAATAATATATATGACCAATAAACTTGCATAAAAGATAAAACAGAAGCAATTAGTTGAACTCTACTCGCAATTGACAATGATTTATTCTTCCAAACCTCAATCTTATTCGTAACCCTTTCCACAAGGATTTTACATCCTTGTGAAACAGCCTCAAAGAAATTAAAGGAATGCCAAAGCCTACAACCGGCTTTGGTCGAGTAATCTAATATACCTTTAACACTCCCCCACAATTTGAGTGGTGAAATTGCGAAATTTTAAATTAGAGTGTAAACTATAATTACTAGAAAACAAAAAGAAATATAGATATCTTGATAAAGAATATAAGACTGTGATAGTAACCAGTCGCAACGGATAAATGTAATATGAAAAAGAAATATGTTTTTTGGTGAGTTTCTGGACTTACAGCGGAAAGTGAAGGCACACTTGAGTGGTGGAGGCGGCAATTCTTGTAGCATTTTCTTCGGAATTTATTTACGAATCCAAAGCCGCTGACGACGTCTTCTAACTCTTAGCGGTTTGAAAGTTATAAGCAAAACAGTGAGGCAATGTTATTTTCTGAACTCGACGGCTTGCTACGGCGCATCCTTAGGGCTACAATAGCGATTTTAGTATGCTTTTCTTTGGAACTTAATTAGCCAATCAACGTCAGTTAACTCCTTACAGTTAGGAGTTATGGTCGAAATAGTGACTGGCTAGGGTTTAATCTAAAAATTGATGTTGATTTTTTAAAGAACGGATAAACGAAGACGACTAGAGTTTGACAGTGGCTTGAGACATCGGCTCAAGGTTGCCAACTAGGTCTCAGGTCTCAGTCTCAGAATAAGACATGCTCGAATACCATGTCATATGATGTAAAACCCGTAAGCATTATGTTTGATTGATGTGGAATTTAATTTAAAAAATACAAACCCAAAAACCCAAAACCCAAATGAGTTCATATCCCACAACCAAGCTTGAGCCAACTAATCTAATATACCTCTAATAATTGCTCGCATCACTTATGATTTCTTTTGTATAATATAAACGATTAGTTTTGACGTGCGACACAAATAAAAATTACCACCGACTAGGCGACTATGGTTCGATCATATTTTTTCCTTTTTATTTTATTTTATTTTATTTTATTTTATTTTTGGCTATAATTTGGAAGATAACTTTGTTTCCACTTGTTGGCTAATTAAGTTTCCGTTTTGGTTCGATCTACTATAAATACTTATGAACTAGACATAAGTTTTTATTCAATCATATAAACTCAGATTTTATTGTATTTGCGAAGAACGATTTTATTGTATCAAAAAACCCGGCCTACAGCGCTTCATCCAATGGAAGACACTCTTACTCCAGGAGCAATCTCGAAAATATTGACTGGTGAATGCCGAGATTTTGATCTGAAGCCGGTGGTTCAGGTGACGGACATCATCAAGTGTATTCGTACACAGTCTGATGTTTTCGGTGAAGTGGATGAATGGTACGCAATTGTGCTATCTGACGGGTTGGTTTTTGAGTTTCACGTTACGATTGAAGACAAGATCAATGAGTTGATTAAAAAATTTTACCGGAAACACTGACTCAAGACTAATATCACATCGTAACTTTTTTTTAAGTTTCTGATATATACTCTCAGTGTATTCATATATATGTATCTCTTTTATTAAGTCATTAGCATTGATACCTTCTCATCTTCCCATTATTTTTTGCAGGATTATTATAATTCGGGATCTAAATGTGATTTGTCTCGAACATAAGATCATTGGTTATCCAACTTCATTTATACCCCCGGGATGGAAAATAATGCACTCATATCTACGTATCAGGATGGTGATATTGATCTCGGCCACATTAGAGTTGTTGATGTTACCCATCGTGCAAAATAACATCACCCCAAAAAGCGTCCTAAACCATTTCAAGTGAAAAAATCTATACCCTCAATTTCAGATGAGGATAATGTTGATCTGGATGTGAATGATGATGACAGCGAAGATGAACCCACGACTTCAACGCAAAACTGCTCTTCTTCTTAAAGTCTAAGCAAAAAAATGACAACGTCAATCAAGCGACCTTAAAAGGATGTACTTGAAGCCGGAGAGTTGTGGGAAACGGGTCAAGAATGCTGGATGTAAGTGTGGACTATTGGGTTCACTAGAAGAGGATGTATAGTTCCTCTTTTCTTTTCTTTTTTCAATCTAGAAGTTGAACCACGTTGTTATGTTTTTTGTTCTACTACGTAGTTAGGAATGATACACTTGATGTTCTTAAAAATTTTCATGATGTATGATGTGCAATGACAAAATTTGGTAGAAAACTATTTCTGTAATATATCCACAAGAATATTACTTACTTACTTTAGATATTATTAAAGTTAATCTGCACAATTTGAGACATGTATGATTTTGATGAATTCACGGTTCTTGCTGTAAAATCTGCTAGAGCATACGATTATAACTGGAAGTCGTTAAGGATCATATCCTTGAACCAGCTGTTTGAACATTGGAGGAATGACTCTTTTTCTATGTCCTGGGATTTTAACCCAAACAGATTAACGGAAGACTGTTACTGGAACTAGTGTAGTAGTGTCGAGTTGCAAAACGGGCATAGTCGGGCTCTTGATATAGGTCTGATAGTATTTGATCCATTTATAAGCTCCAGTTGCTTTTTATTGTTATTGCTATTTTACAATTGTACTGCATTCTTGTGAAACTGTTCCGTGTTAAGAATCACAACCATATACACTTGCATAATTCTAAAAATAACCTTGATAGGAAACGCCCTCTTGTTATTGTGAATGGAATTATGTTTATCAAACTCTTTATCCATTGCCTCAACGAATTCATATTGAGAGTAGTGTGACAATATAATAAGAACCGTGTCGTGAACTCGTGAACTGCATTGCAAATGTTACATGAAATGCCTAGATGAGAGCTTTGTGGTGTTATATTTTTTTTGTTGGAAATTATAGTATTCACCGGATGTTATAAATTAGAGTAGATCGAAAAAATTATCCCCATGGTTTGTCAAATTTGGCAATAAGCATCCCTTGCCGATACTATTGACAAATATTGAAAGACTATACATCTAGCACTTTACGTCCCTCTCAAAACCAAAGACCATAACCCCCTTTCATATAACACAAATATGAGTACATTTTTTTCCGATAATCAAGCTCACTCAAAACATCCACTTTTATTCTCTCATTATCATCCACTAATTACACACACAACCAAAAAGAGTTTGTTAAACATAATTCCATTCACAATAACAGGAAGGTGTATCATATCAAGGTTATTTTTGAGTTATGCAAGTGTAAATGATTGTGATTCTTATTGCGGAACAGTTTCACAAGAATGCAGTCAATTGTAAAATAGCAAAAACAAATAAAAAACCACTAGAACTGATAAATGGATCAAATACTATCAGACCTATATCAAGAACCCAACTATGCCCATTTTGCAACTCACAGTCACACTACTACACTAATTCCAGATTGTCTTCCGTTAATCTGTTTGGGTTAAAATCCTAGGACATAGATAAAGAGTCATTCCTCCAATGTTCAAACAGTTGGATCAAGGATATGATCCTTAACGACTTTAAGTTATAACCGTATACTCTAGCAGATTTCACAACAAGAACCGTGAATTCATCAAAATCATACATGTCTTACTAAAGTAAGTAACAGTCTTGTGGATATACATGCAACAGAAATAGTTTTCTACCAAATTTTGTCATTGCACATCATACATCATGAGAAAAATTGAGAGCATCAAGTGTATCATTCCTAACTCAAACGAAAAACACAACACATGGTTCAACTTCTAGATTAAAAAATAAAAGAAAACACGAACTATACATCCTCTCCTAATCAACCCAATGGTCCACACTTTACATCCAGCATTCTTGACCCATTTCCCACAACTCTCCAGCTTCAAGTACATCCTATTTAAGGTCGCTTGATTGACGTTGTCGTTTTTTGCTTTGACTTTGAGAAGAAGAGCGCTCTTGTTTTGAAGCCGTGGGTTCATCTTCACTGTCGTCATCATTCACATCCGGATCAACATCATCCTCATCTGAACTTGAGGTTATATATTTTTTCACTTGAAATGGTTTTGGACGACCAGGGATGCTAGTAGACTGGCTAACCACAATCAGCTTGTTAATAATGATAGAACTGCACAAAAAAACGGAAGTTAAGCAGGTATTCTATGCTAGTAGACTGGGTAAGTTTATTTGAAATAGCATGTGCGTTTGCCAAAAGCCATTTCCAGTTAGCTTCGCACTTTTCAAGCATGTAAAACACAATAGGCACATTCTTGCAAGCGTTTATGAAAAGTGCTTAAGATGATGTTATAATTACCCTTTTATACCATATTGCCTAAGAACCTTTAAAAGCATGCAACTAGTGGTTTTCATATACAAGAATTCATATAATAAGCAAATCCAGCACTATTTTTATGAACTCCTTATCTGTGAAATAATTTTCTGCTTTTGCTTAATAAGCACTTCAAATAAGAGTACACATACGTGCTGCTGTTATAGCTCCTGTCCCATAAAAACTTCTTCAATTGAACAACTGAACCTTTCCGCAACTGCTTTGATCTAACCATCTCGTTGACGTCATCAGAAATACCAACCTCAATAAAAACCGAAGCGTCACTTAACAGAAGTTTATACCATTCCTTATTTTCAACTCCGCCGTCGTCTTTGAAAGTAGTTTCTCTCCCAGCAATCTCGATATCCTTCACCTGAAACTTCTGTAATGGATGACAATCACCGCGCAATAGCTTCTCGCATGATCCTGGACTAAGTGTTACCCCCATTATTTTGACTTTGATTGGATGAAATATAAAAGTGTTGTTGTGATTTAATTTGGGGTTTTAAAGAATGAAATCTAGCTGTATGGGAAGTAACTGATTTTCCCGCCAACTATTTTAACAAACATAACAAATTCACACGTGCACAACACATGATGACTTAAGTACATGTGTTGACTTTGACTCATGAGGGGAGGGGGGATAGAATTATTTATAAGAAAAAATACTTTTATTTTTCTTTTTCTATAAAATTTACTTTTTTTTTTTTTTTAACGTTGTCGATAATTGTTAAGTACTTTAAAATTTTGTAGAAGGGGGATTTAATAGATCTTTATAATATAGGTACCTAACTGTTTATTAGTATAAATTATGATCCCATAATGTACCACCTCTTTATTTTTTACGATCTAGGGGTATTGAAAAAATAAACCCTAAAATCATTATAATTAATACTTCATCCGATGGAAGCAACCGCGGTAAATCTTACTCCAGACGCAATATCGAAGCTATTGACCGGTGATATTGATGAGATGAACCCTGCAAAACCGGTGGTTCAGGTGATAGATATCAAGCGTAGGGGAGAATACAGAATTGTGTTATCTGATGGTTCGAAGTTCGTTAAGGTTTATATTAGTGACCGTGTTAATAAGTTGGTTAGATCAAAGCAGCTGGGAAAAGGTTCCATTGTTGAATTGACTAAGTTTTCTGGTTTCAAATCTGCTGTATTCGGGTGGTACTTCTTATATCTTTTTATTATTAAAAATTAATGTTATAGAAATAAATAAAAGATGCAAGTATATATTAAGAGGGTGTTTGGGCCAGTAAGCAGGTTAATTTTTTTTTTATTTATTTATTTATTTTTTTTTGATAACCATGGTTTCCGACCTTTTGGCCGACTAATCCACGCGGTTTGAACCCACCGCAACACAGACTCAAACCAGGTGAAGCCCTCCTTTTTCAGGAGGTTGGCGTGGCCACTTAAGGTTGTTTGTACCTAGCAGGAATTGAACTTGAGACCTCACACATTTTAGAGTGAGGTTAAATTGTGTTTGGTTTTGCTTAATCTTTGAACATTTATGATTTAAAGGATTTTAGGTAAATATGATGTATAAGCTATACTGACGTACACATCATCCGTTTAGTTTCTATGCAGATGCATAAGGTGTTTCAAATAAGATAACTCCGACACTCCCCAATCAGTTATTAATCGGCCAAACTGAATAGTTAAAAAATGAGGCCCTAATAATATAGTTTTTGTTGGAACTAATGATATATGTAAAAAGTATACTAAGATTATATTTTCATAAACCCCTCTCTGCACTTTGTGCCTTAGTGATACTGACTTATCTTCTAATTACTTTGTGCAATTTAATTTTAGGCCAATTACTGTAAAAGCACTCAATGTGATTTGTAGCTCAGTCATCATTGGTGATCCAAAACCATTCTATGACCCTTCTATATATTCCTACTTTGATGATGATTCTGATGAGGATGATTCTGATGAGCTCAGTCAGAATGAATTCGTTCTTGCTCCAACACAAAAGTGTTCTTGCTCCCAAACTCAAAGCAACAAAAAAAGAAAACTTCAATCAAGCGACCATAAAATATTTGCAATTGAAAAAGATATTTCTAAAATTGCGGAAATGATGATGGAGAAAAATAAAGAAAATGACATGGGTGCTTGCTTTGAAAAGTTGGATAAAATTGGATGGGGAACAGAAAACTCAATGTACGACACTGCAGTTTTGCTTTTTGGTGAAAGTGCTGATTATAGAAGAGTTTGGTTGCATTTGAAGCCGGAGAGTTGTGAGAAATGGGTTAAGAATGCTGGAAGTAAGTTTGGACTTTTGGGATGATTATAAGAAAAGGTATAGATTGTGTTTCTTGGTTATCGGATGTTATGTTTTTGTGATGGGAATCATGCATATACTATTTCTAATAAAGCTCTCACGAGCTATGTCATTCAATGATAATTTCCCTAGAAAGCTTTTGTCCGCAGGTATAATTACATCGTATTCCTACATCTTTACACTAGTTATAATGCCCGCGCACGCGCGGGTTTTTTTTTTAAAATTTTGAATGATATATTTTTATTTATTAAAAAACAAATAATTTAATTTTTATTTTGTTTGATTTATGATTTTTAATTGTAGTTTTTTATGATTAAAGATAATCATTTAAATCTTATCTATATTTTTTGT
>LBNU01021044.1:95131-110210 GCA_014162995.1 Artemisia annua
AAAAAAATTTTTTTTTTTTTTTTTTTTTTTTTTTTTTTTTTTTTTTTTTTTTTTTTTTTTTTTTTTTTTTTTTTGGCGTTCATATATCTTTTGAGATCGCTTGTGATGTTTTTTGTGATGTACAATGCTAGATCTGTTTATTTATTATGTTTAATGTTGGATTTGTCTATATGTGATGTTTAATGTTGGATCTTTTTGAGTTAGTAGTATACAAGATTTATTAGTAGGCCGTGTTTGTCTAAGTCAAATATGTTTTGAGGCAATTGTAAATTTACATTTTCTAATGGGTTATAGATGGAACCAATTTGATGATTCGTGAGTCTATGTAAGATTGGTAAAAGAATTATGATGCTTGAAATAGCTTAACTTGGTAACATAAGAATTATGAGGCTTGAAATAGCTTAGCTTCGAAAAATTAGAAATACTATTTTGTTGAGTTTCTTTTATTTACCTTTTGACATGGGTTGATCCGGGTCGCTTTAAACTCTGCGGGTTTAACTGGGTTATCGAAAATATAAACACCGGTTTAATTTTACCCGTTTTTTCGACCGGCACCGGTCCAACCGGTAAAACCGGCCGACCCGAACCTGGTTTCAAAACATTATGTTTAATCCTCAAATCCTCAAACTTTTATTATTTTCCTTTTATAACCCATACACTTTTTTTATCACTACAACTAGCTGCCGCTCTAAAATCTCGTTGCTATGCACGGGTACTCATCTAGTTTAGAAAAAAGCATATACATAGAACACATAGCATAAAACCCTAATGGACTTTAAGTCACACTCGGGCTGACCAACTTACATATTCTAATATGATCGTTATATCAAACCGAGCTCAAGGACACAGATTGATAGAACATAACTTTTTAAGCGTGAGTAGTCTAAAGATTGTCAATAATTATTGTACGTTCTTGTCTCCCCTTGACCCCTTCTGTTGCTAGGTTAATAGATCATCAATATTTATGAGTCAACAATATCGTGCAATTATTTGGTACGTTCTTCGTCATTTCAATGAAAGATCGGGCACAAATGTATCTTTAAGGACAGTCTTCTTGTCTCTAAAAAAACATATTCCATTACGGATATTAAGTTGGAGCATATGACACGAAAATGTAACAACCACTTTTTGCTTTGTTGTGTAGCCATATTTATTTTTTTTCTATTGTATATAACTATATATCATACTTTGAATTTGATCTATTGCGTGTATTATGTGACAATTTTACCATTTCATCTATCAAAACTTCTATCAAGAGGGAGGGGTAAAATGGTCACAGGATACATATAATAGACGGAATTTAAAAATATGATGTATACAATAGAAAAAAATAAAGTTGATTACCAACAAAGCAAAAATTGACAAGTTAGTTATTTATTTATTTATTTATTTATTTATTTATTTATTTATTTATTTATTTATTTATTTATTTTTTCCCTATTAAGTTGGCTCTTATTCTCAAGATTCCGTGCACGGTTTTCACATCTAACGTAGTGATGCGCTAAGTAGCTATCCTTGTTCGACAGTTCGTTCATATTTTTCACCGGGGTTCATGTTTGTTTTTCGTGGATCATGTTGCAATGAGCTATTTTCTTTTTCATCCATATGATGTAAATTTGTTTGGCGGATGTTCACAACTCTTTAGCACAAATACTTTAAAGATGCCACTTTTTTCATATATGTATAACAATAGCAACGAGCAATTCCGTTGGAGCGTAGTATGAAAATGCAAGATATAGACGGTCACACCAGCCCATACCTGAGATTAAAGGTAAAAGAACTACTTTTAGAAAACCTTCTTAACGGGTGTGCGAGCAAAGTATATATAGCATATGTATACGTGTGAGAGAAAGAGATAATAATACTAGAAGCATAAATGAGTAAACGAATGAGGTTTTTTCTGTTTAGGTTACTCATAAAGGAAGAGTCTTTTTGACTCGGATGTACGCGCTCTCATTGGGCTAATCCCGAAACTGTTTCCGACCCTTCCCTAGCCACACCAAATAAGACTAGAAGCATATGTTAGTTAAACATACTAAGCATTATAAAAAGGCATATAATCATGTGTAGTTAGGGTCCTTTTGAGTTTTTTTCATTAACTTTAAGATTAGTAAAATCGATAAATTTGTTTATTTAATGGGAATCGAGTTATTTTAGAAACCAAAGATTCCTCATATACCAAGGGACTCATCCCCACCATCCATCTTCCCTCCCTCTTTATTTGATCTAATGGTTGAGATTAAAAGCATTTTAATATTTCACCCATTTTTTATAATTTAAATATATCTTAAACCGTTAATGTTAAGCGAAAATTTAATTTACTACCATCGCGACGAGCATTTAATTACCTTTCTATTAGACAGCAATTGATACTTCGAAAAAAGAAAAAAAAATCGTTTTTTTCACGTTTTTTTCCTGGCCGGGAAAAAAAAATATCACATGCTGATATTATTACTCACATGTGATATGTAATTATCAATGTGATATTACATACACTAGTGATATTTAGTGTAATATTCACATGTTAGATGGCTGTAATTATCACATGCTGATATTAGTGTAAGTAATCACATGTGATATGAGTAATAGTCACATGTGATACTAATATCACATGTGATATGTAAATTCACATGTGATATGTAATATCCCATAGGGCTGAGCCATGAAACGTTCAAATACCGAACCGATCCGACAAACCGACCGAACCGACAAAAAACCGAACGAACCACAGCCCCGTCCGGTTCGGCGTTTCGGTTTGTTTCATGGTTTTCGTTTCGGTCGTGCTTCGGTTCGGTTCGGTTCGGCCCAAAACCGACGAAAACGCACACAAACACACATGAACCGAACCGAACCGACGGACCCGACACAAAACCGAACCGAACCGACCAAATTCGGTTCAGTTTCGGTTTACGTTTTTGGCGATTTTCGGTTTTCGGTTTTGTCGGTTCGGGTCGGTTCGGTTCGGTTTTAGACCGATGCTCAGCCCTGATATCACATGTGATATTTTTTTCGGCCAGAAAAAAAAACGTGAAAAAAACGAAAAAAAAAAAGTTGTCGAAAGTATATCAAATTGCCTGTCTATAGAAAGATAATTAAATGCTCGTCGTAACGGTATATTTTTTTTCGTTTAATGATTAACGGTTTGAAAGATATTAATATTTGAAAAAAAATGATGAAAGTGGGTTTTTTAAATTGTTGGGATTAATCTCATCCATTAGATCAAATAAAGATGGAGGGAAGATGGATGGTGGAGATTAGTCCCTTTGTATGTAAATAAAGTTTTGTCCTCAAATGAGTTTTTGAAATTTATAGGAGAAATGTAAAACCAAAAGAGCATAAAGGTGGTACAAATATGTGGGCAGCGACTTATCGATCGAGTTTTCATTGAGTTTTCATTTGATGTCGATCGACCGACATTAGAATTGTTCACCTCTTCGTATCTTAAACTGCGTGACTATTGATTGACTAATAAATTCCTTGTATTTTTGTTAAACACAAAATCAATACTCCGTATATAATTACAAAAGATTAAGCTACAATGGGCTAGACCCTTAATACATGCGCAATGGGCCAATATGGCCTAATATCTATCATCGAACAGTGGCTACGTCACCTTGGACACTTCATGTAATTTTAGTGAACATAGCACTTTTCATGGATTAACAGGAAAATTACTGTAAGACTTTTGCTATATATTCAGGTGTAACTTTATATATACCTTACCCAACACATAAGACGGAAACATGACTATAAATGATCGGGTGCGTTTACAAAAAACTAAATATGACTCAACGCATTTTTTAAGCCATAATTAACACTACGTTACAAAAATCCACAATATCGAGATCAACCATTGTTACACTTACACATAACTGATTTTAGAAATTGGAATGTCTGTATCTTTATACTCGTGACATTTTAATATTCTATAATAAGTGTCATTTCTATCATCTCAACCGTTATTTGATCATCCATGTTTATGCCAAAAATTTTAAAAGCAAGAAATGTAATCATCACTCATTTCAAATCAAACTTTTATAAACACGTCTTCATTGTAACTAACAAACTGAAATGACATCGACATGAGTGTTTTCAAATACGATCTGCAGTGTAAACATATTATTATAATAAGTGTCATTTCTATCATCTCAATCATTATTTTAAAATAAATGTTTCATGACAAAAATTTAAAAAGCAAGAAAAGTAATCATCACTCCATTCAAATCAAACTATTATAAACACGTCTTCACTGTAACTAACGAACTAAAATACATGAGTGTTTTCAAACACGATCTGCATTGTAAAGATACTGTAACGACTGACGTGACACCGGGTTACACAAGTGACAAGTGCCATAAACGAATCAAATGCGCAATGAATTGTGTGTGAATCAGTCTACCGAGAAAACACTTAGGTTGTGTTTGGAGCGGGCTTAGGGGTATTATTAGTTCTTGATCGACCTTTAAAATAAGTTAGCTTATTAAAATAAGACATGTCTATCACACAAGTTTATAAAAGATTTTATAAGATATAAGCTTCCATAAGCCCAAACCAATTGAAATGGAGTTACGAGGGATTATAAGAGCTTATTGTTAGTCAAATGACTTAAGATTACTCTCACCCCTCACACCACTTCACCTTTACCTCAACGCCACATCAGTTTTCTCTCTTCTTTCACACCCTCTCACTTTTCACTCTCATCCACTCACAGCACTTTCATCTCTCAACCCATTATTATTACTACCTCCGTCCCTAAATAAATGTCCAGTTTGACTTTTTTGAGTCAAACTGGTTCGACTTTGACCTTAACTATCTTTGTGGGTGTTATATAATATTTGATGCAAAATATATGAATGGATTGGGTTTTAAGTGTATTTTTAAATGGTATAATTTTTAATCATATATTATATAACACAACAAAAATATCTAAGGTCAAAGTTGAACCAGTTTGATTTTGAAAAGTCAAACTGGACATTTATTTAGGGACGGAGAGAGTATTAAAAAGGGACAAAAACTTTTATTTATTAAATTAATAAACATTACATAAATTAAAAACGTAAACGTAAGAAATTAAAAATACAATACGGAAATTAAAATACATTACACGAAAATAAACATACTTCAAGCTTTTACATTGCTCTGTAATTGTTAATAAATTCTTCCTTCTCAGCAATGCTACGAAGCAATTTATTACTAAACGACACCAAGTTGGTTGTGTTTCTCATATCTGCTCCAGTCGTCCTTTCCAGATTGTGCAAACCGTAGTTGATAAGAAGATGATCTGGTAGTGAACTCACCCTCATCATTTCAGTACCACGGCTATACATTTGATCAAGATAGCGACTCAACACGATCAAGAATTGCTCCGACAGTGCGATCTGAGCATCAATTTCTTCCCATAGTCGCATAAGGATAGTTTGTCTCACATCATTTGGTTCAGTAGCCATAGTATCCTTTATGTGAAAAAATAAATGATAGTTGGGAGAGTTTAAAAAGAAGGTGTGTAAAAAAATGAATGATGGTAAAGGGGTATTTATAGAGAGAAAAGTAGCCGTTGGAGTAATACATATTCAAAAAAAAAGTTGTCCACGTACGAAATCAAACAAACTAAATTTTCGTTCATACAAATTACAATACGAAATTTAAAAATCAATACGAAAACTAAAACACGGTCATCCTATTTGTATTTTTCATGTAGCCAAACAAATTTAGCATTGACTTGTTTTTGTATTTTTGCTGCATTTCTAAACAAAGCATTATGTGTTTCGTAATCTTTCCAAGATTCTTCTTTTAACAAAGTGTCAATCAAAGCACCATTTTCTTGCGGAATGTCCTTGCATTTCTCTTATGCTTTCCTCAGATCATCTTTAGCTATGCTTGCATTGTCAAATTGTACGGCCAAGTCAATAATAGTTTGCTGACGAACGGTATCCTCCTCAATTAGTTTCTCAACACAAGCTTTGATTTTATTGATGGTATGTAAAGCGAACAATCCATAATTTTTGGTAAAAAAAATGATAAAAATAAGAAGATAAGTGGGGTTTTATAGATAAGAAAGTGGGGCTTAAAAACGTTTACGGGATATTTGTAGGTAAATTATGGGATATTTATAAGTAAAAATGGGGTACTTAATTATTATTATTATTATTATTATTATTATTATTATTATTATTATTATTATTATTATTATTATTATTATTATTATTATTATTATTATTAAATCAAAAAATGGTAACAAAGAAGGGGGCCCACAATTGCACAAACCCATATGTAGTGAGTTGCTCACCATTCGGTGAGCATTTTTTCCCTTGCCGGCGTGAGCCCTTCCCCTCCCAGCCCGATGCCAACCTGAGCTCTTCCCTTGCCGATGTCCATTGGGAGCAGTCTAAATACCTTTCAAAATATAACTAATTAACACGTAAAAACTTGCAATATATATGAATTTAATAAGCTTCGGCTCAAATTGATTCGTCAAACAATTTTGTGAAATAATAAACTCAAGCTTCCTGAGCTCTAGCCCTACCCCTAACTCCAACTCATTTCGCCAAAGATACGCACCCCACTTCCTACACTTGGTTTACAAATTTTACTTTCTTCATTCAAATGTAGATGTGAAACTTGCAAAACTGATAATAGTACACACACAATATTGTGGGTAATCAGTATCTTTGTTGCTTTGAAGTATAGACAAAAACAATATTGCATATTGCTTTCCTTGAGGTAGACTTTAAGAAATTTATATTGTGCCCATGTACACAAATGCCCCCACACCCATGTCAAAAGAGTCAAGGAGACACATTTAATTGATTCCCATCTACCACTCTCCTTTCATAAATCTGGATTTTCATTTTAAAAGATTCATACATTCGACCAAAACATATCCCATCAAGTTTTAAAATGTCATAATTACAATTGTATGTACAATGGACATGGAGACAAGGTTGAGAATGTCAAAAATGTTCAATCTTTTACTTGGAGTGTAGTTAATATTTTTACCAATGGAAATTTCGTATAGTGGCATTCGTGAGTGCAAAATGCTTATCAACCGACATTTCGTGTACAGTATTCGTGCTCGTGCGAGTGCTCCGCAACCAAGTGAGGGTTAGTTCTTTTTGTAGATGAGCTAGATTTGTTAGCAACAACGTCAAACATATTTAAAAGAATCATCGAATATGGACATATAAGCATAGTTCACATGAGAATAGTAAGTGTATATGGTCGTTTTCATAGGGCTATCAAATTTATAGACTGCATATTCATTGCAAACTTAAATTTATTTCTATTATTATGACTGTAACATTCGTCCCCACATAGTACTAATAGTCATTTAACTAGGAAGAGACAAAAAATTTAAATATAAATACAATAAGGATCCGAAAGGATATTAATAAAAACGATTAGATACTAAAGGGCTTGTGTCTCAATGGTACCTTATGTTGTGTGAGAAGCTCCTCAACTAAATGGTTAGATGGGTAAACGTAATAAAGTAACATATTAGAACAATGAGCAACTCTGCTTTATGGGACCTCTCCGATTGTCAATTGGTGCCAAAACCATAACAGATGATGCTAACCCTGGAAATCAAGTGTAAACGAGAATTACATGTCAGAATTTGAACCCCGACCTTTGCTTTATGTTTTATGTTGTTAATCACGAAATCAAAATCATTATAACAAAAAGGAAAATAATGTAATGAAATGATTCGAGCAATACTAGAACTCTAGAAGCAGTTTTCTCAAAAGTCCCAAAAACTATGAATTATATATGAAAGTTGATTATATTTAAAGGGATTTTCTAATATGTGTCACAATGACACTTGTTTAATCAATTAAATAAACTAAATTGTTTTTTTAAACAAAATTATTTTTAAATAAAACAAAGTTAATCATAGTAATTAGAAAAAAATTAGAAAATTATTAATGCAGACTAACAATTTATTAACAATTTCTGCTGTTAAAAAAAAAACTAACAATTAAAACATGGTAATTTAAATTTATTAATTATATTTAACCCATGATGGCACAAGTTTAAAAACGTCATATTTAAAAAGGAAATTTTCACTGCACTAAAAAAAATGGAAATTTCATCCGTATAGTAAAAAATAAAAAATCCCCATGAGTTTCACTTTCATAACCGCATTTGAAAGTTCCAATTTACCAATATATTCATACACAAGTTGATATAAAAGTGATCGATCAATCAACTTCAAAATACCGTACCCATTTATTGTACCTTCTTTTTATCCCTTTGCAGTTACTATGGTCCCGCTTACTAAATTTACCATGTACATTTTTCCCCACTGATCACAATTCACATATACCGTTTTTCACAAAATAAAATTACTGCGGAGTATATTCTCTTGTAAAATGTTACTCCCTCCGTCCCGAAAAAAGAGTCTATCTATTTGTCCCAAAATAAGTGTTCAGTTTTTATATATGAACAATAATTATAACTGGTTTTCCTACTTTACCCTTCTAATTAAAACTTGCATTAATTAATCACTCATTTTTTATTTCTATATTAACCATGAAGGTAAAAATGACTTTTTAGCAATTAAAAATAGCATTAATTACATATATCATAATTTCTACATTTTTTGTTTGTGGACTCTCTTTTTCAAACTGAAAGAGTACTAATTTCAACATTTGTTTAATTTTTCTATAACTGAAATAGATTACAAAAAGTACTATTAATAACTAAACCTCTTTGTTAATTTATACAAATTATGTTAAATAGATCACTTTTGGTACGAAATGAGTGTCTCTATCTGTTTTTAGTATCGACCCTTTTGGGTCTCTCTAATAAGTCGACTCATGCAAAACACTCACTCCAAATATAAACGAGATAAATGTTTCTCTTCCGAAGGAATGTAAACATTGTGATAAGCATGTTGCGAATATAGACCGATCAAATTTGCCCCACCTACATGTAAGTAGGGCTGAGCAAAATAGATCACGGATCAGACTGAATCGAGAAACTAGACCGAATCTGACCCAACATATTTCGGTCCGGTCCTTGATCTACCCTTTTCCTCATTTTTAGTCCTCAATCGGTTTGATCTTACGCAAAACGGGCCAATATGCTTTGTTGGACCGGATTGAACCGACAACCGAACCGGATCAGACAGGGCGGAGCCAGAAACTTTTTGTTGAGGGGGCACACTTTGCTAAGTTTTAGAAACTACGCTATAAATTAGTACTTTGGGGTGGGGGGGGGGGGGNACCCGGACCTGGACTGAACATTTCGGTCCAGTGTTTTGAGCCATCTCGGTTTTCGGTCAAATCCGATCTTGATCGGTCCGGTCCAGTTTTCGAACCATGCTCAGCTCTACGAGTCAGTGTGTTAGATCCATACCGACTATTTTACCAACAAGACATCCAAGACGCGTTAAACAAGTATCGAAAATTATGCAATCATTCAATTCACACTCCCTCCATGCACCCCTATACCCTACAACACCTCACCTCACCTCTCATTATTTAATCACCTTCATATCACTCTTTTCTCATTACTCACTTATCACATCTCTCTCTTATTGGTTCAATGGGTTTCTTTGTGTTGCTTACACTTGTTTGCATGCTCGTAAGTCCATTAGTGACCAATGCTACTTTTTGGCCACCTTCACCCGGGTTCTTCCCAAGCTTAAAGTTTAGGTCCATGTACTTTAGCCAAGGGTTTAAAAACCTTTGGGGTCCTAGCCACCAAAGAATCCACAAGAATGCTCTTGCCATTTGGCTCGACAAAAACTCAGGTCTATCTTTCGACTCTTTCTCAAACACATATTGTAGTTTTACAAGTGTCCATCTTTTTAATTAAAAGGTTCAGGTCATATAATAGCTACGTGCTTTCAACTGTATCAAAATCATAATGTAATTTTGTTTTTATTTTGTAAAAGGGATTACCCCGGTAAAATATATTAATCACAAAAAATTAAGTACAATGAAATGTGGGTGAAGTACCATATTAACCTCAAGCAAACGCTTGAACAACCACTTATCCGTTTGTGACATTTTCTTGATTACAGGAAGCGGGTTCAAGTCGGTGAAACCCTTTCGATCCGGGTACTTTGGAGCATCCATCAAGCTTCAACCGGGTTACACTGCAGGAGTTATAACAGCATTCTATGTGAGCATTAAGCATATCAATGATTGAAAACATTATTAGTACAAACATTCAAGCTCATACTACAAAACTTTAATTTGTTCCACAACAAATACCTAATGTCACTTACTCACTTCCCACCAATAATTTGCTTACTTATCGACAATATATATGTCACGTACATCTTAACTTTTTCCCCATAAGAAAGATGCTTATAAAATATTAAATCTAACAACCCTTCTTTTAGTACATTCTAATGAATAATTAGAAAGACTCATGTAGCATATGTTGAGCTAAAACAACACATAAAAAGGTGAAAAGGTACCATTTTAAGTGTTTGTACGGTAAAAATGTATGGTAAAAAGAAGTAAAAAACATGTTTGCGTCATTAAGCTATATATAGTACGTTCTAACGTGTTGGATTTTGTGGAATATAGATCACGTACTAGTCATGCAAATTGTTTTTTAGTCATGTCAATCATTTTTCTTTTTAAAGATAAGTAGATCAAGTTTGCTTTATAACAAAAAGGTGTCATATGCTTTGATTACAAAGTTTAATACAGATTACGAGTATTTAGAACGAGCTTATAACAATAATGGTAAATTGGTGCTCCAACTTTTTTTATGCATAATAAACTAATAACGTACGTAAAAATATATGGTACAGTTTCTTGGCAAGTCATGTAGATAACTGATATACCATGAAGTTAGAAGAAAAAAGCTCTAGTTCTCTACTATGCAAAATATTAGGCCGTCTCGTGAATTTTGATGGCCCTGTGCCATTATCACAAAAATGCCCTTCAACACGCACACAAAATACATATGTATCAATAGTGCACGAACTACTTAAACTCTAGTCTCGCATCATGTATATATATAATAGAAATGCATGAAATTTTGTGGCACTCGTAAAAAAGTGACCTTGTACGATCGCACCGCCTGCAGTACTTTTAAAAACGCGCTGCAAATATCATTAAGAATCATTCGAATTAATGATATTTTATATACCCATTATGATGTGGGAACCACCCAAAATAATTCATGCCTTGAAGAATAACGTTTGATGCTAGATGTTCCTTGGGTTGTCCTAGATAAATGCATGGTTTTTTAATAAATGTTAAATCTGAACTTGCTCATTATTTGCATATTTCATTTTATTTTACCAAATTCATATGTGTTTTTAATCTCTTTAAAATGCATTTCAAAATAAATCAAACAGCTCCTTTTTATTCTAATTTAGAATAATTAAAAAGGTCTTTTTTTTTTTTTCTTTTCTTTTTATAAAAAACTCTATGTTGTGTGAAGTTTACTATCAATACAAGCTTTACTGACATTAAGGGGCCATTTAGTTTGAAGGTATGAGAATGAAAGAATGCTTTCATTCCATTGTTTGGTGAATGAGTTTGGTTTTTGAAAATTGGCATGAAACCATACACATGGGCATCCCATACCCATCTATGATGGTGGGTTTACAAACTTATTCCATACTCATATGAGTCATATCTATAGTCATTCCCATATACATAAACGGCCCCTAATATCATGACAAACACTAATTCAAATTTATGTGGTAGCTTTCAAACAGTGAAGCACATCCTGGGTGGCATGATGAGGTTGACATAGAATTTCTTGGAACAACATTTGGGAAGCCATACACTTTGCAAACAAATGTTTACATTAGAGGAAGTGGTGATGGCAAGATCATTGGAAGAGAAATGAAGTTTCATTTATGGTTTGACCCAACCAAAGATTTTCATCACTATGCTATCTTGTGGAGTCCACATGAATTAATGTAAGTTCTATTTATATGTTTCAATACTTACTATATTTTGCTATGTCAATTTATGTATATATATTTTTTAATAATTGCATATTATTTAGAAAATTAGCTAGGTATCAAAACATAAGATTCTGAAATGATGGGTTTAATTATATGGCATATTTTTCAACACTTTTTAACATTGGATATCATTTTGCTATTGAGAGAAGACAAGTTTTATAGAAGAGAAATAATTGTCAAAAAAGTTACCTATGTCACATGATGCTACACATTATTTTCCATGGTTTTATAATGTTGTATGTTTAACCCTAAAGCAATATCTTATGATTTAGTCCTAATTATTTCACCTACTATGCATTTCACTAGATTTTTTGTCGATGATGTGCCAATAAGAAGGTATCCAAGGAAAAGCGATGCAACGTTCCCATTGAAACCAATGTGGCTATACGGTTCAATATGGGACGCCTCTTCTTGGGCGACAGACAACGGTAAATACAAAGCCAATTACAAATACGAGCCGTTTGTTGCATGGTTCAACAATTTTAAAGCAACGGGTTGCACCGCCTACGCTCCACCACGATGCCCCCCTGTGTCGGCCGCTCCAGGACGAGTGATTGGCCTTAGCCATAAGCAAAAAGTGGCCATGAAATGGGTGCAAAAACACTACATGATTTATAACTATTGTTGGGACAAGAAAAGGGACCATTCGAAAACACCAGAATGCTGGAAGAAGTGAAAATAATAGTTCAAGTATTTACCCTAATACAACTTAAAGGTCATATACTATGTCCTTATAAGTTAAAGGGCATTGATTCTTTTACTTGTATTTTTTCTATAAGGTATGTTGTGATGGGCACCCAAAGGGTGGTTCAGCATCCAAAGCCCTTTAGATCGAAGAGCATAAAGATTTTCATTTTTTTTTTATCAAATTGTGATTCTGTAAGGTTTAAGAAAATGTTTGGGGTTTGTAAAACTTGGATTATATACTAGCATTTGATCGATCTACATCGCTACAATAACATCCAAAGATATATATATTATTCATGTAAAACATAGAAATATACTCCTATATGTCCACCTTTACGTCTTTGTCTCCATGATAAAGGTGTGATCCCATCGGTACAAGTGTAACCTGGATAGTCAAAATCCACGACCCCACGAGCTAACTAAATTATGCGAACTAAAAGGGATCGTAAAAACACGGATTGCTTTATATGCCAATACATCAATTAATGGTATCTAGAATAATAGACATTTATTCAAAAAGCATAAGGTTGTACCGGAATACTACCTCCACAACGTAACAAGAATAATGTACATTTATTCAAAAAGCATAAGGTTGTACCGGAATACTACCTCCACAACGTAACAAGCACGGTAATATGACTTTTCCCAAAGTTACAATGCGGGACTAGTGTGGTTCCTGAAAGTTCATGTGAACCACATGAATTCATCTCGCGTAGCGTAAAATATAATTAAAAAAAAAAAAAGTCATTTTTTTTACGAAACATAGCATGACCAAAAATTATGTGTTATAATTCTCGTTCGGTTCTAATAAATTACACCCAGTACCTCTCAAGTCTGGCCTGTATCTGCACTGATCTTATGCGTCAGATTACGGGGTCATCTTTTTGCTTGTTTAATAGTCATGATATTGCTATCTTAGATAAAACTATATGTTTCATGAAAAACCGAAAATAAATAAATAAATAAATAAATAAATAAATAATCCGTTTTTCTTAAACATAAACCTTTTAGATCGGACAAACTTTAGACTATCTCATCATTAATTACCACAAAACAAGTATTACACAGATGGTAGTAATTAACAATTAAAGATACAGCACATGTAAACCCTATATATACTTTCAGTAAACTTGGATTGATTTNTAATCAAATTGTGATTCTGTAAGGTTTAAGAAAATGTTTGGGGTTTGTAAAACTTGGATTATATATACTAGCATTTGATCGATTTATCATGCATCAAACTTGTGGTGACATTACAATGTATAAAAGCATGCATAATCGTATTATCTCTACATCGCTACAATAACATCCAAAGATATATATTATTCATGTAAAACATAGAAATATACTCCTATATGTCCACCTTTACGTCTTTGTCTCCATGATAAAGGTGTGATCCCATCGGTACAAGTGTAACCTGGATAGTCAAAATCCACGACCCCACGAGCTAACTAAATTATGCGAAACTAAAAGGGATCGTAAAAACACGGATTGCTTTATATGCCAATACATCAATTAATGGTACCTAGAATTATAGACATTTATTCAAAAAGCATAAGGTTGTACCGGAATACTACCTCCACAACGTAACAAGAATAATGTACATTTATTCAAAAAGCATAAGGTTGTACCGGAATACTACCTCCACAACGTAACAAGCACGGTAATATGACTTTTCCCAAAGTTACAATGTGGGACTAGTGTGGTTCCTGAAAGTTCATGTGAACCACATGAATTCATCTCGCGTAGCGTAACATATAATTAAAAAAAAAGTTATTTTTTTTACGAAACATAGCATGACCAAAAATTATGTGTTATAATTCTCGTTTGGTTCTAATAAATTACACCCAGTACCTCTCAAGTCTGGCCTGTATCTGCACTGATCTTATGCGTTAGATTACGGGGTCATCTTTTTGCTTGTTTAATAGTCATGATATTGCTATCTTAGATAAAACTATATGTTTCATGAAAAACCGAAAATAAATAAATAAATAAATAAATAATCCGTTTTTCTTAAACATAAACCTTTTAGGAGGAAAATTCTTTTGCATACCCTTATTTTGGTACATACCAATGGACAAATCCTCACCATCTATCCTTTTTAATCTAATGGTCAAGATTAATCTAAGACTTAATTTTTTAAACCTATTTTTTTCTCAGCTATATAAAGTTTTATTTTTATTTTTTTTCCTATTCGCGTTATTTTTTCACACACAGTTTGTGTGTGTTTTCTCTCAACCGTTTCCCTCAAAATCAGTTACGTTTTTCCTCCACCTTAACATCACCTATCTCCACCGTAACACCACTGTTACTCTACCACAACACCATCCCGATTCTTCCGCTACTCTACCACATCACCACCGCAATCCATCACTGCTTCATTGTTCATTATTACGATCGATTTGTTAATGGCGATTTTTGATCTTAATGAACCTGCTGTTTCAGTTCCAA
>LBNU01021047.1:1554-12830 GCA_014162995.1 Artemisia annua
CAATAATCTTTCATCCACCATTTCAGTTAGGCAAGACTTTCTCATCTAAAAATTGACGTAAAGATAGTATAGTACTAAAAATTTGAATATGTGCATCTTTTATCTTTATCTTGTACTACAATAAAATCAAAATTGTTTTATCAACTTAACTATATATTGAGGGTAAGTGAGTAATTCATACTAATATTCCTCAAGTGGGGTTAGCTTTGATTCAAAACAAAACAAAATAAAGCAAAGAAAATTAAAGACTAAAATAAGTTGAGTTGATTAACAAAACAAATGAAGCTTATTAGCTTGTTGCTTCGAACTAAAGCATATCTAATTAGTTATTGTGGCATTAAGTCGACTAGATCTTACATTCTAACTTAAGTGATAGTATTGATGTGAAGTCAAACCTTCTTAATGGAGTAATATTTCTATTAACATTTCCCTTTTGAATTTTGAAAACTGAAGGAAAAAAAAAATAAAAAAAATGAAAGCTTTGTTAATAACTACGAGTATGTTTTACCGGAGAATATCTGTAGGTATAATAGGTAGAGAAACCATTAATCTTTAATTCTCTAACTGTCTTCTCAAGTTTTAAAGGAAAGGAAAATGAAAATAATAACTAATAGAAGGAGGAAAAAAAAAAAAAAAAAAAAAAAAAAAAGGTGTTGGTTCAAATGTTTTTAAGATAAGGGAAAATAAAAGGGAATTAACTGTAACTCATGTTCATGAGTTGAAAAGAAAAAAATGAAAATAACTTTTATGTCTTTTAATTGTTAGTGATAAATCTTTTAAAAAAGGTATATTAGTCTTTACATAAAGTATATTTCTCATATATATATTTTTTCCTTCCCTCTTCCATTATATCTTTAAAACATAGTGTAAATTTCCGTGCATAAATCAAATAAATCTCAATTCATTTAATATTTAGATTGTTATGAAGTATGTTTAGCAGTACAATTTAGTGCTAATGTAATTTTCTGACTGGCATTTAAGCTAATACGATATAACTGAATTTCCTTATTTCCATCAACTTTGTGATGTTGATAATCGGTTCCACTTGGTATGGAACATAAAACATTACAATGTGATCTTTGCATGTTGAATGTAAACGTAACTTCATTATTTGGACTTCCGAATACATTTTACATGGATCTCACATTGCCGATACAACAATAATCTACATAATACATAATCACTACTATCTACATCATGTCAAATACAAGTACCATCATTGGCAAACCAAGAAATGTAATGGGATCATTATAAATTACAAAAACACATATAAAGTATTAGAACCCAATTAATAGAGATAACAACGGCTTAAATCAAAATATTTGATATAACTTTAAATTTTTAATCATGTTACTTTCGATTCTTTTTTACAAAATCATCGCAATATGTGTTATAACTCGCATATTTAAACCAAACATAACTAAGGAGGCGTATGTCACGGCCGTTGCGAGGTTTTTGGTGGCCCAGGGCGTAGCTAAAAAAGCCCTTTTAACGCGCAAAATTTAATACAATATTAGCAAGTCGATTAATGCTAATACTGAAAGAATGTTATTAATATGAGACAACGAATACAAGTGTTTTTTGTTTAAAAGAGAGCCATTCTTTCAGCATTGTGTAAGCTAACTTGTTGACATCTCCATTTGAGATATTTCTAAACACACGATAACAAACAAATCAACTCAGATAAAGACCGGCAATCAATTTGTAAACTGATTAGCAAATTCCAATACACAGCTAAGTTGAACAACTCTAATTTTCAAGAAAAATAATACAAAACAAACATTGGTAACTTAAATGGCTCTATCTTAAACAAAGTTACAACTTACAAGCATTACGTAAAGAAATAAAGAAATAAAGAAAAGTGTTAGGCTACAAACGAGCTTCAATTCTGAATCTAAAGTTGTAATATTCGGCTGAAATAGGCCTGTTGTTTACATAGTTATATGTTGGACTTCAATATTTTGGTGCCCCTCTAAAAGTTTGGCCCTGGGATGTGGCTCAGCCTGTCTATGCTGAGAACCGAGCCTGGCGTATGGTTTGAGGGTATAGGTGTCAAGGAATGACTTTTATTTCCGTTGTTTAGCTAGTGGGTTTAATAAATGAAAATGGGTATCAAACCTTCAAAATTAGTCATTCTTTAAACCCACCAAAGTTAATGGGTTTATAAACTCATTCTCAATTTTACACCCATAGTCATTTCCCATTATAAACCAAACACCCCATAACTTACTAGCGGACTAAGATGGATGGGAGAATTAACCATCGAAGAGTTAGCTGAGGAGTACATGGAGTGATTGGATCATGACAAAAGGACTCGAATCAAGAAAACATGATTCAGTTTTCTCTACGGCGTAACACCTTGTTCTTTGTTACACCATAGAAGCTACGGTTTTAATTTCTTTACTTTAAATTTTCTCTGGGGTGTAAAGGGATGTTTCTTGTTAAGCTGTAGAGCTCTCGAATAAGGATTATTTAGGTGTTTTAGTTGTTACGCCGTAAACAAGATACCATGTTACGGCGTACAGGCTTTGAAAGCCGAATTTTCATTTTTATACTAAGTTTGGTTTTTACCATGCGAAGATGACTTTTCTTCAAGATTTGCTTCCTTATAAATATAGGGTCTAGGTTCATTGTTTAAACATTCAATTATCAGTAAATTTTGATTTTAAGTCTTTAAAATCCTTCCTGATTTTGTTTAATTCTTGTTAGGGTTTTATTTACGTTTCTATTCTACATCAAGTATACAAAACAAAAACACCATTGTAGTAAATAGTAACACGACCCCATATCCTCAAGTTTAAAAGTTGTACAACTTAACCTCAACTATATACATGTTATAGATATCTTTAACCGGAGAGATATAGTGCCAAAAAAGCAAGCATTATTGTTAAGTGTGCAAATCATATCCTACAACGGTAAAAAGATAATTTTAAANCCGTTTGAAAAAAAAAAAAAAAAAAAAAAACCTCAATCACTACTGTGGCATTTGGTCATGGTCGCCGGGAGAGAGAAAGCTGACATGACAGTGGATGACTTGGGTCACCACTGTGTCTATCCTAAGATATCATCAAGTCCAAATGGTCCAGTATATAAAAGTTGATTATTGTTTTGGCCCTATTGTTTCATTCAAAAATCAATTGGCCAATAAAATAGCGGTTTACTGCTTATCGAACTTATATGTTAAATTTAAAATTTTGAGATTGGTATTTATAAGGATGTAAAATGGTAAAGCTTGTTTAAAAAAAAAAGTGTGTTTTCTTTTTTTAATTATACAAAACGGTAAGATTTTAAAGTTTTTGGAATGTTGTGTGCAAAACATCTGTTGGAAATTCAACCGATTCCTTGGTTTTTCCTCCGGTGACCGATATTTGACCACTAAGCCACAAAGGCCACGACCGATATTGAAATCGGTCGGCAAGGCCACTCGACCGATTAAAATCAGTCCACTGCGTCTAGCCTTAGGCCGTAGTGATCCTAACAAGTGTATCAGTTACATATTCAAACTTTGCTCACCTATTAATAGATATTAGTTCTTCTCTTGGCACGTGGTAGACCGGTTTGGTAGCCCCCAAGGCTTGTAACAAGATCACAACATGTATGTAACTAGTAATTAACTACACTTTTTTTTTCTTAGTCAACACTTTTTACATGGTAGAAGGCAAAAAGGGAAAGTTTAGAGTCACTATTCTATGATGGCTAACCATAGCAAATACATTATCGTTTGATATGTTATGATTTTAAATAAAGGTTTTCAGTTTAGCCGAACTTTACTCTCTAAGCAACTAATTGCGGCACTTCAAGATTTATTTAAGTTCGATCGATAACTAGACAATGCTTTCATAAATGAAGTACTGTAATGTCTAGCAAAATTTCACAAAGGAGTGAAAGGACAGATATGTATGCTGGGTTTCCACTGTCTCAACGATCAAAATAAAAACTTGTGCAAGAATCATAGGACTATTTTATGTCTTATATAACTTAAAGAAGGTAGCTCACAATTATAATTTTTATTTTGGATGTGAGAAAATAAGTATCAATTTGTATTTCAATTAATTAAAAAAGACTTTAACAAGTAGATCTATTATTTTATTAGTAAAAAATTAGTTTGTGCATTTTCAACATGACAACTTATTTGGTGATGGAAGGATTAAATAAATTGGTTAGGGTTATACAAACTTTCATTAGAAGAGGTCTATTTTCAATTGTTATTAATTTTTAATTTCAAAAGAGAAGTTTTAAAAATCTTATACAATAAGACCTCTATCGATTAATACTTGATAAATTAATAACCTCGATAAAATTAATAATTGTTCGGTCCAAACTTGGAACCAATACAAATTTAGACCACAATCGATAAAATAATAAGATAATAACTATTTAGAAACTTGTGTATATACATTGATCCCAACGAAACTATAATTTAATAATTTAAAAAATTTCACAATTTCTTCAATGTCTTGAACCTTGACATTCATTAGTATACATTCCTTAATATCTTCAATGACTTGAATTTAAAAAATATTAATTGAAACTTGTTTTCCAAATTTATTTTTCATCTCTAACTATTATACATTGTAACTAGTATATTTAGATTTGGAAATATAAATGCCAAATGTAAAATCTATTTAAATTAATAAATTATTAATTTATCGATATAATAATATCTCGTTAAATTAATAAAATATCTTGATCCTGAGATTATTAATTTATAGAAGTTTTACTGTACGTCAAAAACTTTATTATATAAAAGCTAAACAATAAACTCAAATATTGTAACTCAAATGGACCAAAACTGAGTATAAGATTTAAACTAAAAGTTTTTTACTTCTGCGTAAAATAGAAAATGGAATAAGTATATTAGATTCCATTATCCTGTGAAGACCACGTGTGAAATTGAGGGCGAATTAATGCATAAGTTCAATAAGGATAAGACAATACGAAAAAACCACTACCACGAAATAATGTTTGCCGGCATTTTATTTCAAAGTAACGATCAGAGGGCCCGGTGCTACCTTATGGCCCAAATGTAGGCCCATGGTTTTACGAGACAATGATAACATCATTTCATTTGTTGCAACTTTCATTTTAATCACCTAATTTTATAAATTTTTACAAAATATAGTAGTTTTTGAAAAAGGTGTATGCTTGATTCCTTGATATAATAGTTTTTGATTAGTTATTCATGTTTCCATTTGTGGTTTCGAGTCAAAGAGAATCAAAATCAGAACATAAAGAAGGTTTAAAAGTTTGAAAATTGCTAAATGTAGCAGGGCTATGTTTAACATATTTAGACATGTATGAATTGATTGTACATTGAATAATAAAGGGTTACTCTTACATTTAACCTCTCTTAACCGACTATTTGTATTACCAATTATGCAGATTTTTATTCCTTTAACGTAGCCATTAGAGCTATATTTAGCAAAACTCTAAAACTTTTTCACTTTCTCAATATATTCCAAAGTATTATCTGCAATAAATAGATTAGAAATAAAATGAGAAAGGCAAGGCATTAAAAAAAAAAGAAAAAAAAAAAAAAAAAAAAAAAAAAAAAAAAAAAAAAAAAAAAAAAAAAAAAAAAAAAAAAAAAAAAAAAAAAAAAAAAACCTTTGTGATAGCATTTAAGTTAACCTGTTTTTGAGGCCTGATGATCATTAGAAAAGCATCACGAAAGATAGAGACACCTGGAGTACAAAACTAATAAAAATAGTTTTGTGGGTTCAGTTGATCCCTTGGGCCTACGGGTTCCGTTCATGCCCGTATCGATTGAAAGTCATTTATATGCAAAACTATTGAAGTAACTATACAGTACAAACAATATTTTCTGCATAAAGAAACAATTACCTACAATGATCAGTGGATATTTAAATGAATTTTATTAGTGAGCCTGTATTTTTATCCAAACATTTTATCTTCAACCGTAGTAAAAATGTTCAAGAATGTACCCAAAGCCTATAATTTAGTGGTATGTGAGTTGTGCACAAACTTAAGGCTTGTGGGTTCAAGGGAGGCATTTGTGAGATATATTATGAGATAGATGGTATAAGATGTGAAAAAAATTGTCATTAAAAAAAATGTTCAAGAATATAAGGTATACTGATCTAGTATATAAAAAAACCAAACAGTTCATATATACGTTATTATAAATCTCGGAAATTCAGCCCAAACAGAGCTTAAACGTATTGGACTTAGCCCAATTGTAAACCACTAATGTCCATGTGATACACTGATGCGGGTCTAAATTTTGTATTTTCTAACATCCCAAATATTAGAGACCACTAACGAAAAAATAATTCGACACTATTTAAATTAAGGGACAAAAATGTTTAGCTTTAAAACTACTTTGAAATAAGTTTGTGAATGTAGGAAAACATGTAGACCTTAGATTAAAAGAAATGTTTTATTTTTATAAGCATGTTGGTTTGAAAGTATGTAGTTAATGATACTGTAGAGTGTAGAGTGTCTAAAACTCATGACCATTTCAAACTTCTTCAAAGTAATAGTTATTTTGTTTAACAAATACTCTTCTCTGGTCAATGTTCTAATAAAACATTTTTGGCTTCTGTTTGATGACAACTTTTTTTTGAAGGCTATTTGTTTAATGACACACTTGAACCATGGCAACAAACAAACCATAGTTTTATTTCAGTGTTAAAGTTTGAGATATTATTTTCAAGTATTGTATTCTTAGTTTCAAGATAATGATAGTGTACTTTGCTGTCCTTTCAAGCAAATGACTTATAATCTAAGTCTTATTTTCATATAAAAGTCAACATAATAATACTATGTATATCATTAACAATGTTTATAAATTGATTACATATATATTGAATATTGATAAAAGGTATATTTTTATTTTAGTACGTGTGTAATTGTTTAAAGATTTCCTCTAAATTTGTCTAGATGTTAGAGTATAAAGGTGTAAAAGTAAAGATTCTAACGACTGTAAGATATATAATATGAAAATGCAATGTCATAATCACATTATTATTATTATGTTTATTTTTTTAGAACGACAATTTTAACTATCTCATATATTTATATCACAAATCTATCTCACATGTATTAAGCAAGACTTGGACCCCGAACCATTTGATGATAGAGCTGATCACACAAATGATATACTATTGGGACACATCTACAACACAACAGGTAGTGTGTGCAATTATTTAGTTAGTACTACGTATATCGTTAAGTACTTTTATGATAAAGATAAGTTGTATAATTTTCAATATACCAATTGGAGTACTTTGTTGACCCAATTATTTTGACTTCATTGTTGAATCTTGGTATTAAATATTGGTACCCTCCTAAAACAACATCCTATATTTATTTTATTATTTTTTAACTTTTATAATTTTGTTTTTATTATCAAACTGTAAAAGAATGAAAAAATAAAAAATATAAAGTTTAATAAGTCAAAAGTAGTAAAACATAAAAAATACAAAGCATAAAACCATAAAAGACTATTTTATCGTTTTAATAAAGTGTGTAAAAATGTCCCAAAAAAGTGCGAAATAGTTAGTATAAAGTTTGACAAGTCAAAAATAGTAAAAGTTAAAAAATACGAAATAAAAAATCGTAAAAAACTGTTTTATCCTATCAAATAAAGCAAGTATTAAAAAAGGCATTACTTGTAGGGAGGATAGAACCCTTAATTTTTTTTTTTATTTTATTATTATTATTATTATTATTATTATTATTATTATTATTATTATATTTTCATTTAAAAGAAGTCAACAAAATAGTACTCCATTCTTTGTCACTTTGGTATCTCAAGTGCATAAATTCTTTAATATATCCACACTGTGAGTTAAAGTGTCAACTAATGTATTTAATCATGTGTATTGTGTTTAAAACCATTATCTTTAAATTCTTTCTAGATTCGTCAACTTAAGTTTCAAAGTAAATATGTCTAAAATTTCATTTTGAATTACGTTTATGATAAGTTTGGTACGTATATTATATGCATTGATGCATATATATTATGAGATTTAATGGAATTAACTAGCTCATGTTATATTAGGGTTAGGGACCAATACGAGATAAAATTGATTGTTTTAATACGAGATAAAATTGATTGTTTTTGCAACCAAAAAGTTCTTCTTTATTTGGTGACTGAGCTCACATATTAGTTGCTATAGTGATGCAAAGGAAGAATGCTATTCTAGTTGCTTTTCCGATGCACTTATCTTTCATCGTTCGTGTTCAATTTGTATACCAATCTCTGTATCTTTATTTGGTATGGAAGTCCTATATATAGGTTTCTCTTATGATCAGAATGGTACACCAACCTTATTTTACTTTCAAAACAATGTGTAATTATACTATGTAAATTTACATATTAGTAAGAGGCGAATGAAAGAATAATATATAATTGATTTTGGAGTTGAGAAAACAGATTATACTACTAATTGACTTAACTCGCAAACTAGCAAAATGCTATACATGTATGCAGTAAAGTTATCTTTTTATATAATAAAACAAAACCCCTAGTGGGTACTTTCGTATTTCGGAAAAAAGAATATTTCCTTATTAGGTAATATTTTAATTTTTATTTTTTAATTTAAAATTTTAAAAATTTGTTTTCTTGATATATTACACAAGTATAAGATAAATACAAAAAAATATAGATAAGATGAAACTAACAACCGGATTAAATTTTTTAAATGATTATCTATAATATAAACAAATATAATTAAAAAACATAAATCAAACAAAACAAAGATTAAATTATTTGTGTTTTAAAAAGTAAAAATATATCATTCAAAAAAATAATAATAATAAAAACCCGCGCGTGCGCGGGCATTATAACTAGTATGTATAATACATAATTATACATTGTATATGAAATGATTTATCTATACTACATATAAAGGAAAAAGAGTCAAAGTGGAAAAGTGAAAAGTTAATATTGTTGAAATGTTGAAATGTTGAAATCTTATTAAAGGAAATTATGAATGTAATTAATATTATTATTAAAACACCCCATTACTTAAAAGTACAATGATTTATTCACATTGTACAACCAAATTAAATACAACCAATTAAAACACAAACCGGGTTGACCCGGGACGCTTCAAACCCGACGGGTTGAGCCGGTTTAATTTGACCCATTTTCGACCCAACCTAGAAAGTTGACCCGATTTAAATCGACCTATTTTTCAACCGGAACGGTTCAACCGGTTGAACCACCCGGGTTGAACCAGGTTTCAAAACATTATGTTAAATTTCCAAATCTTCAAACTTTTATTGTTTTTCGTTTATAACCTATAAACTTTTTTTATCAATAAACTATGTGTCGCTATAAAATCCCGTTGCTATGCACGGGTACTCGTCTAGTACACTTAAAATATAACGAATATGGTATAAGTGTGTATGGTTTATAACGACATATGTATTTTAACAATGGCTTTTTGAGTTTTTGGCTGATTATTTCACATAATTTGAGCTCGTAACAACGTAACTATATCTAATTTAGAGAAGTATCCTCATGGTTTATCTATACGTTTAATAAAAGTTTATAATATTATCGTACATAAAAGGAGTCCTTTCAAAATGATAAGATCAAATTATAAAAATGCGAATTATTTAATTGATGATGAGAGGTAACACCATAAATTGGTTCTTTAACATGCAAGGTTTCAATTAATAAAATCTCATGAGTGAGGCACCATAAAAATAAATAGAATCATGTCCTTTTGCCATCATTTAATGGCATCATCAATGGTAGTTAGGTTAGTTGGTTCCATTGTTGTTACTTGTTTTTGTATGCAATAAGTCCCAATAGCATATATAGCATAGGCCCATACACTCATGCTCCATTTTATTAGGAGTGTACTCATGATCTCATGCTTAATTATATTTTAGGAACTAACGTAGTCCTCTTTCTTTTGAAAGGCAACTAACTATGTCATAAAACAATTTTACGATATCTTAATCAAGACTTTAACTTACAACCTTTTAGTTGAGGAATATACTCATGGTCTCATGCTTATATTTTAGGAACTAATATAGTCTTCTTTCTTTTGAAAGACAACGGACTACTATGTCATAGTAAATACACAATAAATCAATTTTACGATATCCTAATCAGGACTTTAACTTAAAACCTTTTAGATGGGGAATATTCTTAGACATAAGGTACTATAAAGACACAAGTCTTTTGGTACGAACTAATATGGTCTATTTGTACCATACTAAGTCTAAGCTGTGTATATTACAATAAAGTTGTGACCGTCTATATCTTACCTTACTCAGATCTCATTTCGATAAAATTATGTATTAGCATTGTTGTCGTGGAGTATTAGTATATATGGGTGTCTCTATCATATCTTGGGTGTTGTAATCGTTTTCTTGAGAAAGAAATTTGTAGTTTTTGCATGCTTAGTCACATTTTGATAGGTCTTCTCTCAAATGGCTGATCTATTTGCCAAAGAAGAGCGCGCTAGCCGCTAGCAGTTTTCTTTCTTTGTTTTTGTCTATACACATGAATATTCAAATAATGGTTGTAGTAGTTGAGTAAATCTAGTGATTATTTATGATGATTTATATGTCTGAATGTATGTTTCAAAAGCCGTCTCATTTCCTTCTTTTATTTTCGTGATTAAATATTTCGTCATGACTTTTGTTTATACATAACGTCACATGAAAGTAACTGTTGCTTGGAGTGATCATTGGGTGATCAGTTCTCGTGTTCCGGTTCGACCTGATTGATTTAATACCTTGCCTTAGCTTCTCGGCTTCTCGCTAGCTAGCTAGGTTGGTGCTTCGCATAAGAGTTTGGGGGTTGAAAAAATAGCCTTTGAATACTATACTTATAGTATTATATAGATCGAGAATACATGATATATGCATGCATGTAGATGAGTAAGTAAGTACTTTTCTAGCTCGGGACTCAACTTTAAGATGTATAGATTAACCTAAAAAGATATAGATGTTGAGATTAATAGTGATAGTTTTTTTTTTTTTTTTTTTTTTTTTTTTTTTTTTTTTTTTTTTTTTTTTATCCAATGAGTCGTTCATAGGGTTGTTACGATAGGTGGGAGTTGGTATAGGAATCCAGTGATGATTACTATGGCTTTTGTTAAGAGTCTTCTCAGCACCAGGGTGATTCAGAATAAGTAAATATATATATTTTTCTTTCTGAAAATAAATACTACGTAGACCATTATATAAAGAAAGGCTACTTTTTCCTTCTTTTTAATTTTTAACAGAACCTTTGTTTAAACACCCAAGCAACAAGCAAAGGGCAAAAGAAAATTATTATCTTATTG
>LBNU01021047.1:13045-69413 GCA_014162995.1 Artemisia annua
AAAAAGTAACAAAAAAAAAAAAAAAAAAAAAAAAAAAAAAAAAAAAAAAAGAAAGTGAATTTGCATTAAAATTTAGAATTACGTAGTGGAGAATCGCCCAAATTTCCAACATTTTTTTATTTACAGCTTAAAAATTGACTGCATCTCAAATTCAACTTTTTGAAAGTCGATGAAAGTACCGGACGACCAATATTCGGCAAATACTTTTCGTAAAGTTGCTTTTAGGAGTTACGAGTCAAGACTTGTTATATTGATTAAACCTTAATAAATATTCGTAAGAAATTGTGTGGAAATTATTATTATTGTTTTTAATCCCAAACGCACTTGTATACACTATTTTATGCCTTTTTCTTATTGACCATTACTAGACTTTATAATATGTGAAGGTTGACAAACGAAAAATCATACGATAACTGCAAAGTATAAACATTACCCCGTATTTATATGTTTCCAAGACTTTGTTTTTAATCACCAAAGGATAGTATAGTAGTCCATGGTTTTTAATTGAAATAGAATCTTTTATCTATTTTACTTATTTTTTATTGGTTAACAACATGTCATGTTAAAACCAAGTTTCAAATAGGGAGGTGATTTGTACATCATTTTTTTTCTCCATTCACCACTAAATTAAGCATAGCAGTGTTGTACTGTGTGCATTACTGGTGTAATTTAGTGGTGGATGGCAAAAAGAATTGGTGTACAAATCATCTCCCTTTCAAATATTCTCTTCAGATAAGATTAGAGAAAGATTTTCTGATACAGTAAAACCTCTATAAATTAATACTCGATAGATTAATAACCTCGATAAAATTAATAATTTATCCAGTCCCAACTTGGGACCAGTGCAAATTTGAATACCAATCGATAAAATAATAAAATAATAATTTTTTTAAAACCCGAGTGTATATATATTTGTCCCAACGAAACTATAAATTAATAATTACTAAAATATTCGAAATTTCTTCAATGCCTTGAACCTCGTAACATTCATTAGTATACATTAATTAATTTTTTTAATGCATGGGATTCATAAAATATTAATTGAAACTTGTTTTTCTAATTTATTTTTCAACTACAACTAATACACGTTGTAACTATTATATTAGACATGGAAATTTAAAGGTAATATGTAAAACTTTTTTAAATTAATAAATTATTAATTTATCGATATAATAATATCTCTCTAAATTAATAAAATATTCCGGTCCCTCAACATTATTAATTTATAAAGGTTTTACTGTAGCTAAAGTTGTTTCCTTCACGACCTTTTTAGTTTTTACATAGTATAAATCATAAACAAATAAAGGAAATTACTAAAAGAAGGTTATATAAACAAATAATATTTTTCTTGTAACGTTTCCTACTTTCCTATCATTTTTAGGGTTAGCTATATCAAATGAAGGAATTACTAGTAAAAGTTTCAGTTGCATGTCGCAAAGAAGCAGGGTAATATTGTATCCTAAAGTACTTAATGTTTGAAACGTATACAGTGCAATGGCTTTATATTTTATTACGACTTAACTTGTCACGATAATGCATGTTGCCCAACATGTAACGATAATGCATGTTTCTCAAAAGATATAACCAATTTGCCTGAAAGTTAGGAGTAAAGCTGCGAATGCAAAATTTGTATTGTGATCATCATTAAGTTGACCTAAGTTTTACTTGGATTTCAAGCTTTAGAGCTATGCCCATGAACCCATGATGGTGATGAATGTACTCATTTGGAGGTAGTGCAAAATGAAATCAAATTGTAGGTGAATGAAAATGGAAGCAAAATAAAGGGAGTTACTATACAATAAAGCTACGTACCTAAATTTGTTATCATCAAGCATGCTTCACATGCAAGTTCTTGTGAGTTTGTATGCTAAAGAAGTCAAATGCACGTCGAATAAACAAAAAGTTGTTACATCATTGAGATATGGCAAACCTATATCAAATTTTCTAGGTTGCACGTGTTTGGCGAGGGCTTATGGGCGGCTTGGGCTTTTAAAATAAGTCGGTAAATAAAATAAGTCTCGTTTGTCACACATGCTTATAGAGGCTTATGGCTTATAAAATAAGCCATAAACATCAATAAGTTATAAGCCCAAGCCCATAAAATGAGGCTTATAGAAGCTTATGGTTAGTTAAATTACTTAAATACCCTTAAAAATATAATAAACTATCGCGTAAAAGCTGTAAATATATGTGAATTTAATTTGATGTATTTTTATGTGATTTTACATTAATAAGCTTCAGTTCCAACTAATTCGCCAAACAACTTTATAAAATATAAGCTTCAACTTTCGGCTTATAATAAAAGCCCCAACTCCAATCCATTGCGCCAAACATACCGATAAACTATAATACTAATAACCAAATGAAGATAAGTTTGCTTCTACAGGGTCTTCCTAACTTCACATGCATGTCGAATTTGTTTCTCCAATAAATTTTAAGATAAGAAAGTGACGAGATGTTTTCCTTAACAATAAAGACACATATTCAAAGCTATACTAATCTCTTGGTTTCCTTTTATGCCCATTTACATTTCCTTGTGTTGGAACAACCTACGAATTCTCATTACTTGATCATATAATAAAGTTATAAGATTATTAAAATTAGATCAAGTCAAATACTTGATTTGGTTTGGTAGCCATAGGATTCGGTGCAATAGATTACTAAACATCAAGAATAGAAGATGTAGTAAATTTAAAAGACTTAACAATCAACTTGATTTCGGCCACCAAATCTACCAATTCGACATGAATACTTACACGTACCCTTTAAGGTAGAATTTCACCTATGTAAAATTCTTACATTAATTTGAAATTACATCAATATCTTTATGAGATTTCTAAACCTCATGTTTATCTAAATGAAGTTTTTAATTGTTTTCAGAAAAATTTTCCAAGAAAACCTAAGAAAATAGAAAACGCGTTCAAATTGAGTTTTTTCCAAAAATGTTTTCTTGGAAAAATGAAAAAGTTGTTTTCCAACTTTATAACTAAGTTTTGGAAAACTCCCTTTATGAGTTCTCCATAGGTTTTCCATTTTAGAAAACTCCATCTAAACACGTTTTCAAGTGTTCTCTAGAGAGAGAATAGCTCCCCCATTCTCCAGAAAACTGAAAAATGAAAACAAGGAAATTTTTTCCATTACTAAACGCGCCCTAATTAGTATTCTATCTTTATTCATACCAAAAAAAATAAAATAAATAATAATAATAATAATAATAATAATAATAATAATAATAATAATAATAATAATAATAATAATAATAATAATAATAATAATAATAATAATAATAAATCTAACAGTGTTTCCGTTATTCTTATAAATCCTAGCCAAACAAATAACCAATAGTCTCTAAGAGTTATTCACTCATAATCTAGTGAGAAGATTTATTGGAATGAGAAGAATGAGAAAAAATTGTGGCCAAGTATTTTAAATAAGGAAAGAAAAATAATAGGGAGATGCATATATTTTTGTGAGTGCATCGTGGTTGTGATTTATTCTCATTCTTCTCATCTTAATAACATTTCTCATTTGATCCTTACTCATAATTATGTTTTTATTCCTTTCATGTCATATATTACAAGCAAATATTAATTATGTTTTTAGTCACCGGGTAGTTTACCCACCGGGTAGGTTAAGTTTTCTCCCATAATTATAAACCAATAAATATACACTTCAAGTATTGCGTAATAGTTATTGTCATAAGACAACATGACTAGTTAATCATGTTGTCCCAAACACGAAACCATATTAATCCAAAATTTCCACTAACGTGCAACAAGGATATTACCTCCCGTAAGCAATATTACCCGTTTGTTAGTTGTAAACTTACCAGATTCAAATAGGTTTACAAATTACAGGAAAATAACGTGCGTACAAAAATTGCATAACTGATTTAAATTATTTGGTAATAATTTCCATATTGCAAACCATCGCGATCTGGGGGGTATTCTTTGAAGTTGTATTTTTCCTATATTACATGGGCATAATAAATATTTGATAGGGTAATAACACAAATGGACAAGCATGAGAAGGATAAGGGTTATACTAGCCACTTGCCAAAGATAGCAAACGGGTTCACTCTTTTTTTTTCGACCCCAAAATCACCTGTCAAAACTAAAATGTTAAATTTCATGATATATTTGATGTGCGAAATTTAAAAAATATGTATGTATGTTTTAGCTTATTGTTTTAAAATATGTTTTGCTAACAAAGTATGTAAAAACTTTTGAGATAGAAACTCCTAAAACATAAAGCTGCCTTAAATAGGTTTTAGAATAATCTTTAGCTTCTTACTTGTGCCATATAACTACCACTCATAACTCATTATAGCTTTAGTATTCAGCTCAAACTCCTAGTTCTTGTTTGCACCCTGAATGTATTTCGTATTTTTACAAGCATTCGCATCTTTCGTTCTTTTTTCAAACTTCTTGCACGTTTCATCCATGTAGTTGCAAAATCTTGCAACGTGCATCCCTTTGACCAGCAATTGTTTGTTTTTAGGGTTTCTCCCTCACGTGCATAAAACGTGAGGGTATATGAATCTTTTACTCTCTCACTTAACATTATTTTTTTTTAAAAAGAAAATTATGTTCTCTTCAAAATAGAATTTACATAGTGGTCGAAGGCAAACGAGCAACAAGCTGCGCCGCTAGCCCTTTTTGGATTGCAAAGCTAACTCTTTTGAAAACTACATCCGTGGATCTATGTGTCATAACATTACTGTTCATAACTCGTTGGACTCTGTTGAGTAGTTCCACCGCCTCAGGTGCAAGGAAACCAAATGTATCAAACGCGAAAGGAATAAACACGTGTTGATTTTCAATGCATGCTTTCTCGTGTTTTGTCACTTTGCACGAGGCGGCTTTCAAAGCGGCATGCCCAGCTGTAAAACCCCGACTACTCAACCCCACGAGAGGAGAAACCCCGGTCAGATCCACACACGCATGTTTCCCTCCAACCCATCCAAAAATCAAAATGTCAGCCGGTCTCAATGTAGATCTTCCATCCAACGGGTCCGTCAAAAAGTTCACAGGCGCTTCTTTCTTGGCGGAGATCCCGGCACGCCTACATACATCAAAAAGGACGTCTCTAACAAAATCATGTCTGTACTTGAAGCCCGGGAGCTCTTTACAATGAACCGCATGTTCCCCAAAGGAATCCAAACATGCCTTGCGACAAACAGGGCATATCTCATCAACCGGAAATAATGGAATCATAAGGCGATACTTAAGGATAGTACGATATTCCACCGGTGACATATGCTGACCTAGCCCGTCTATGGGGATAGCTAATAGAAAATCCTGAGCATGTGGTGCGCGTAGACACTCAAAAACAGCTTTCTGTCTCACAGTCATGTCAAAATGAACTTCCATATCCTTGACCATTTCACTAAAAAGGGCACTCGCCAGTGTTTGTTGGGCTTTAGAGGGGACGGTGTCCTTATTAGTGAAACCACTAAAATCAAAGCTTGGAATCGTATCACGAAGACAATCCAGAGCAGAAACATAATCAACATCCATACCACATATGCCACTGTCACGTAAGATGTGGTCTTGTAGCACCCAAGATTGGGCCCTCGATGCCACAAAAGCATAAGAGGAAACCACTTTTGCCGAGTACAAACCCAAACCACCCAATCGAATGGGCAAAGAAGAAAGTCGCCACTGTAAGTCTCCAAAGAAAGGCCCTCCACAAACCACTATGTTCTCGATCGACTCACGCAATCCTTTGTCAAAGAACAAAGCTGCATCCTCCATGTGTACAGGTTGACAAGTCCTTAAACCAAAAAAGAGTTTAGCAATACCCATACATGATCGAAGCAAAAGGAGCTCACTCTGCGGGTCATGTAACTGTGGAAGAAGACTCATCAAATCAACAGCATTCGCGGCTCTCCTCATAGCCAACCCACTGATAAAATTAGCGTCTCGACTAACAGCTCCCCCAAGAAGCTTTACACCCAATGACGGCCTTCGAATATCGACAGGAAATAAACCCTCACGAAGCTTTACACCATTACACGAGGGCCAAAATATCTCTGTTTTCTTGATATTAAGTTCAAGACCCAAACCTGGACCAGTTATTCGTATAATGTCTAATGCCCTGGCCACCTCTTCTGAGTCTCCAATAACGGTCCCATCATCAAGATACCAAGCATGAAGGAGAAGCTTGCAACTGTCTCTGATCTTATGTACTAGTCGGTGCAATACAAGAGCAAAAAGAAGAGGTCCCAATGGGTCGCCTTGTTGCACTCCAGTGGCAGACCATATATGTGTGTCTCCTATATACAATCTCGCTGCCTGCCCATATAAGAAATCGACCCACAAAGATATGGAGGGACACCTCACCCTAACCTCATGAAGTAATGCCGATCTATCCACAAGGTTAAAAGCATTCGAGAAGTCCACAGTAAGCATTGCAAAAGACCCATCATTGTGATATTCACTCAACACCCTATTGACGCTATGTAAAACAGCCTCAGCGCCACCCGACACTCCGACTCCAAACTGAAAATCACTAAGGTACTTTGACATTTCTTTACCCACACCTTTCATAGCAACCTTGGAAACCAAACGTCTCCATATAGTACCTACTGCAATAGGTCGAATCCCGTTATCTGGTTTAAGGAGGGGCGTGAGAGGAGCAGAAGCAACAAACTCCGCTAAAATAGTCGGACACCTTCCCGCTAACCACAAATTAACGACTGAGGTGATGGCCTTTAAGAGATCTGCAGCAGTAGCAGACCCCTCTCCACATAAAGCATCTAAAATATGTTGTGCCCTTAAACCATCTCTCCCACATGAAGTACCTTTAGGGAACGATTTAATGCAACCAAAGACACCATCAATATCTGCTACAAGGGGAGGCTCAGAAAATGTGGTATTCGACATGGATGGGGGTGGCTTGTAAGGATGCTTAGCCTCCAAGGCTTTAATGGTATCATCACAGTATGGAGCTACACCGGAGGAGGATAACACTTTTACTGCTGCCGTAAAGTGCCCATCCGCAACCTTGCGAAGACACTGCCTGATGTTGGTGTTGGTCCTTATGGTGTTAAGTTTGGTATTGGTCCTTATGGTCTTCACATTTACTCCCATATTATCACACCCAACCATAGACAGTAACTTTACAAAATCTACTCTTACATGCAATCCTTATAATTTGCTCTCTGATTAACACAATAGTTCAAGCAGTGCAGCTTTGGTACGTTCGCGAAGAAGGTTCATATTTTTATTATGAGGTTTTTTTATGGTAAATGTAACTATTTGACCATTTTTTTTCCGCGTTAATGGTTGATTTTTGAAGTATATGATTCAAACATCATATTTTAGTCATGTACATTGTTTAATTTTTTTTGCAGCGAGTTATGAAAACTTGTTACGAATAAGAGTTTATCTCGGTGACAGTTTTACTCAAAAACCTGGAAGGCAATGCGTTCTAGGTAATATATCTTGCATTGATTTTTTTTGGAGTAATTGAGCTACCAACTCAGGAGGTATAGAAAGCTTTGACTATTCGTCAGTTGTATAACTTGCAGTATAAGGAAACACTTAAAAATGGTGATGTGAGTATTAGTGAAGGTTCTTTTAATCCAGGGGAGGGTGTTGTTTACTTGGGTAACCCACCATTGTTAAATACGCTGGTAGATTGGTACTGTTAGATGAAAATGGTAAACGAATAGAAGAGGAAAATAGTAAGGGGAAGGAACACATGGTAGAGCCTTGTACTAATGGCAATGAGTCATTTGTAGAGTTACCTTGTTTAATTAAGGAAACTTTAGATGACTTTAATTCAACTAATGATCTTGATAAGATATGTGCCCTAAGTGACAAAGGTAAGACATCAAATGTTGGTAAAGAAAAAAAAGCTAATGTCTGATAATGTTCCATAAGTAGATTTAGGTGTAGAAAGAGAGGTAGAGACATAGTATGATATTGAGGAAGGACCAGAAGATAGTGATAATCACCAAGAAAATGAAGACACTGATAGTTATGGTTTCCATGATGTTGATAACATAGTAGTAGATATTGTGGTTGACATGCAACATTTCAAGGCTCAAATGGAGAACCGAGATGATTTTGTAAGGAAGAAGATTCCAATAAAAGTAAATGTGGATATAAATGAAAATGATTTGGATGTTATTAACTTTGACTCATTTGGTAGTGATCTGGATGATGGTATAGACTGTGAGAGAACACAAAAGATTAGGGCTTTAAGGAAAATAAAAGAGCAGCAGAAGATGCAATATTTAAGTATGACTTTTATGGTGGACAGAGGTTTAGATATAGGGAGATTGTTAAGGAAAGAATAAAGAGACACACAGTGGAAAGTATAAGGAAGTTGGATATTTGCAAGAATGATAATGAGAGAGTTTGTTTGATGAAGCTTCCAAGATAGTTTGTTTGATGAATTTGTTTGATGAAGCTTCCAAGATGTTTAAGGATAGTTTGTTTGATGAATTTCGTCCAATATAGTTTGTTTGATGAATTTCCAAGATGTTTAAGGATAATGCCATCTTATAAAGCTTCCAAGATGTGTAGTTTGATGAATTTCGTCCATATCAGTTGGTAATCTAGTAATAAGAAAGAGAGAAGAGAGCAGTGGGAATATTTTGGATGGGGGAATGGAAACAAAAAAGACATATGGCTAGTAAATGGAAAAACTGTTGATATAAATAATGCACAAAAACGTTATTAATATTTTTCGATATCCCTATGTTTTGATGATCACAAAATGTAAAAACATTAAACGTAAAATTAATACGTAAACAAGTTAGTTACAAATATCATTCCATCCAACAAATATCACTTAAGGTATGAATAAACAAATGTCTAATATATTTTTTGATCAAAGGGATTTTATTTAAACACTACAAAATTTATAAAATGTTATAAACCTCTTATATATTTTTTGAAAAACAATTTTGGTAATTAAAGAAAAATGTTTAATTCATAACAAATATATGAATTAAAATTTTTAACCAAAATCAGTTAGTTTTTCACCAAATAAACTTTCCCCAGAAAAGGACAAAGATTCTGGCCGTTACAGGAGGGCGGCCCCCTTAATTGTAAGGGCGGCCCCCTTAATTTTAAGGGGTCCAACCACCATTTAAGGGGGCCGGCACGCTCCAGTTGTCAGAAATCTTTGCCTATAAATACAGGTTCATTTCTGCTATTTTTCTTAACCTTTTGCACGAAAATTTTCGGTCCCAATCCTCTCTAAACATCCTTCTAAATCCTTTGATCATAAGATTATAAGTCTTTGTTTCAAGTGATTCAATCCCTCATCATTCAAAGTGCAAGAGAAGAATACTCCTTCAATATCAAATCAAGAAGTATTGTAGATTAGTTTTGTAGATTGTGTAAATCATTTGTAAAGTTGTGTAGTGCTTGTGATAAGTAGATTTAGGTGGGTAGAAGTTGTGTTGTGAAGAGATAGTAGTGAAGTAGTGAAGTAGTAGTGGTGTGAAGAAGTAGTGACTAGTTGTGATATTGGTTCTAGCTACTATTAGAACTCGATATTTTGCTTGGTGTCGCTAAACGATGTAAGCAAAGGTGTGTAAGGTTTCTCCGCCACAAGGGAGTTTGTTGACATAGTGAAGAAAACCCTCGAGTAAGAGACTCGGGGAGTGGAGTAGGGCGAATAGGAGTTTCGTAGCCGAACCACTATAAATCCTTGTATTGTGGTTTGTTCTTTCTAACTTTATCTTTTCATTACATTTATATTTACATTATATTAGCTTAGTTAGTTAGTTAGAATTGTTCATATAGTGCAAGTATTGAATTCACATAAACTAGAATCGAAGTGTGTTTGAAAACAAAGTTTTTATAAATTTAAAAAGGACGTAAAACTATTCAACCCCCCTTCTAGTTTTTCACAAAAACGTCATTGAACAGTAAAGTGATAACACTAAATGTCCTTGGTCTTCACTTGCAACAAAATGTGCTGATAGTAGGTGGTTGGTAAAAACGTTTAAGCCTGAACATCTTTGTATTCAATCAAGATCAATTAAGTCTTGTACTTTAGGTTTTTATCTGAACGTATATTTGACACATTGATTGCAAATCCAGAAAAACCAACCAAAGCACTCAGATACAAATGATTTTTTTTGAAGTAAACGTTTCAAAACTGAAGGCTTTTAGGGCTAAAGCAATTGCAGTAGATGCTTTGAAGGGTGGATACAAAGAACAATATAATGTTTTAAGGGATTACGTGTTGGAATTGATGAACCAAAATCCAAAGTTAAAATTGATGTTCACAGGGAACCAAACCCAAAGTCTCAAATATGGACTTTCAGGAGGATTATGCATGCTTACGTGCACTAAAGAAGGGATTCAAAGCTGGTAGTAGAGAGATATTGTGGTTGGAAGGTTTTTTCAAGAGAGGGCCATATCCTAGGTAAATCTTAACAGCAGTTAGAGTGGATGGAAACAATGGGATTTATTCTGTTGTGGTTGAAGAAGAAGCAAAGAGTTCATGGTGCTGGTTCTTGAAGCTTGTTGGTGCATATTTGGATTTTACTAAGAATTCAAACTTCACTTTTATCACAGATAGACAAAAAATGTGATTATATATAACTTTGTTTATGTTATTTAATCGTTGTACGTGAGATTGGTAAAAATGAATATGTTATGTTCAATGTACTAGGGGCCCGTTCAAGCAATTGCAAAGGTTTTCCCAAGTGCAGAGCATAGATATTGTTTGAAGCACATACTAAAAAACATAAAGTTGTAATGGAGTCATGGAGATGTGGATCATATGGAGATGTGCAACCGTTACAACAACAATTAAGTTTTAAAGGAGGATGCAAGAGTTAAAAATTTACATTCGGCCAGCTTTTGAGTAACTAAGTAGAATACCACAAGAACAATGGAACAAGTCACACTTTTAAGGTATACAAATGCTTAGTTCTTGTGTACACACTTATATGATAATATCAGTTAATCATAGATGATAGAAGAGTTCTTTTGATAAACATGTAGAGCCCGTTGTGACCTTCTCTTAAACAATATATGTAATAGACATCTAGTTGATGGAAAAGATCAACCTATAATCACATGTTTAAAGTATATTAGAGAATACTTGATGAAGAGTATTGTGATTGTACAACAAGCCATGAAAAAGTGCAAAGGACCTCTCACACCAACAATAACAAAGTTGTTTCAAATAATCAACCGTGCTTCTCAATATAATGTTACATGGAATGGTGGTTCAAAGTTTGAAGTGATCCATGGTTGGATCAACTTGTTAATATAATTAAATTTATAAGTTGTTAGAAAAACATGAAACTAATAGATTTACTTAAGTTAATATAATTTATTTGAAATTTAACAATTAAAGTTTTATTAATTACTATTTTTTTAATATGTTTTACAAAATTAACATATGTTTTTATACAAATCTTTTATTGCAGGAATGAAATTTTGACGTGTTTGACCAAATTGTTTCAATTTTGACTTTCTATTGTTCAATGAGATGCTCCATATTGATCCAGTTGAAAGATTTGATTTCATATTTTGTATGTTTTCTTATTATATGAAAGATTGCGATTTTTTTTCAAATGATATCTGAATGTTGATGAGATAAAAGAAAAATAGAGGAAACTGAAAGTTGTTATTGTTTCCCCTTCAATATTGACTGATCATTTACACAAATATATAGAGAGATACATCAAGTGTTGCCCTACCACATCTATACAATGGGCCATAAGGCCTATGGGCTTAGAACTAATAATACAGGGAAAATACAAATACAAATACATATAATGCATGTGTCCTCTAATACGCCCCCGCAGTTGGAGCGGGAGATTTACGAACGCTCAAACTGGATCTAAAATCTGCAAATAACTGATATGGAAGACCCTTCGTAAAGATATCCGCATACTGAAATCGCGATGGAACATGCAAAACTCGGACATGACCAGTCGCTACTTTGTCTCGAACAAAGTGAATGTCAATCTCGATGTGCTTGGTACGTTGATGTTGCACCGGATTAGCGGACATGTAGACAGCACTAACATTATCACAGTAGACCAAGGTGGCAGTAGAAAGAGGCGTGTGTAACTCACGAAGGAGGTTGCGAATCCAAGATGTTTCAGCCACAACATTTGCAACCCCGCGGTATTCAGCCTCAGCACTGGAACGAGACAATGTTTCCTGGCGTTTTGAAGACCACGTCAGGAGGTTGTCACCAAGGAAGACACAATATCCAGAAGTGGACCGACGCGTAGCTGGGCACCCCGCCCAGTCAGCATCAGAGTATGCGGTAAGCTGTGATGTAGAAGATCGAAACAGTTGCAAACCAAGATCAGTAGTACCACGAAGATAACGAAGGACACGCTTCATAGCGTGAAAATGTGGCTCACGAGGATCATGCATGTAAAGACATAACTGTTGGACTGCATAAGATAAATCAGGCCGTGTAAACGTTAGGTACTGAAGAGCTCCGGCAAGACTACGATAAAGAGTAGGATCTGCAACTGGAAGTCCTTCAGGTCCAAGCTTTTTCTCAGTGTTGACAGGGGTCCTGCAAGGGTTACAATTGAGCATGTGTGCTCGCTCGAGAATCTCTGTGGCATATTTAGTCTGAGATAAAAATATGCCGTCGGAAGTGCGGGTAGCAGCAATACCAAGAAAATAGTTAAGTGGCCCAAGATCTGTCATAGCAAACTCTCCGTGAAGAGATGAAATAATACGCTGCAGAAATGCTGAAGAAGAAGCTGTCAATATGATATCATCAACATAAAGTAGTAAATAAGCCGTATCAATGCCTCTTCGAAAAATAAAGAGAGATGAGTCGGTTTTACTATGATGAAAACCGACCCGAACTGCATAACTCACAAACCGCTGAAACCAGGCTCTGGGTGCCTGTTTGAGGCCATATAATGATCGCTGTAGATGACACACATAGTCTGGATGCACGGGGTCTGTAAAACCGGGTGGCTGATGCATGTATACAGTCTCAGTAAGATGACCATGAAGAAAGGCATTCTTTACGTCGAGCTGATGTATAGGCCATTGGCGAGACACTGCAAGGCTGAGAACCGTACGAATAGTGGCAGGTTTGACTACGGGGCTGAAAGTTTCATCACAATCAATACCTGGCTGTTGACTTTTACCATTTGCAACTAATCGAGCTTTGTACCTGCTTAGAGTTCCATCTGCATTAAATTTATGTTTAAAAAGCCACATGGACCGGACAATATTTACATTAGGCGGACGCGGGACAAGAACCCACGTTCCATTTTTAATTAGCGCATTAAATTCATCTTGCATAGCATTTTGCCAATGTCGGTTTTTGGAAGCTTGGATGTGAGATTTAGGTATGGGAGATAAAGAAGAGACATGAAGAGTAAAGCGATTAGTAGGTTTTGTCGTGCCATCTTTTGAGCGTGTGACCATGGGGTGGCGGTTTGTGATTGGGTTGTGGGCTGGCTGGTTGCCACGAGGTGTTGGGTTTGCTGTTTGGACCGAAGGTGATGTGGTGTTAGTAGACTGATGTACTGGTGGGGGGAGAGTGATGGGCTGGTAATCTGGTGGAGGTGTAGTAGGTGACTGGATAGTGGGCTGAAGTGTGGATGGGTCTGGTGTGTGAGAGGAGTGGATTGAATTTGGTGACATAGAGTGTTGGGTTGATGACTGGGCTGAGGTGTGTTGGGAGTTGTGGAGCTGTTGTTGAGTTTGGTTAGTGTTAGAAGTAGATTGAGGAGCAGAAGACGTGGAGGGTGAGGTTAATAATTTTAGTTGAATAGTAGATGGTGGATCATGGTTGTCGAGAAAGGTATATGAGGGAGGTTGTGAAGGTGTCATAGAGCCGAAGGGAAAAATGGTTTCCTCAAAGTTCACATGACGTGAGATAATTATTTTATTAGTAGCCAAGTTTAAGCATCGGTATCCACGATGGTGTGTTGGGTAGCCAAGAAAAACACATGGTGTAGACCTAGGTTGTAATTTGTGTGTGGTGTGAACGTATGGGTAACATAAACACCCAAAAATGCGAAGGTGATTATATGAGGGTTGTTTATTGAAAAGTTTAGTAAACGGGATGGCATTTTTTATTGCGGTTGAGGGTAGTATGTTAAGTAGGTGAGTGGCCATAAAGAGAGCTTCGGTCCAGTATTGTGGTGGTAAATGAGCTTGAAATAGTAATGTGCGAATAAGGTTATTAATTGTTCGAATCATTCGTTCGGATCGTCCGTTTTGTTGTGATGTTTTGGGACATGAAAAACGGAATTGAATTCCATTTGTTTTGAAAAGATCATGTTGTTGGGTGTTGTCAAATTCGCCCCCGTGGTCACATTGAAAAGATTTAATCTCTTTGTTAAATTGCGTTTTCACATAAGCACGAAAAAGTAAAAACTTACTAAAAGCATCACTCTTCTTTTGAAGAGGGTAAACCCATAAGAAATGAGAAAAATGATCTAGAAAAAGCACATAATATTTGAAACCACTAACACTTGGAATGGGTGAAGTCCACACATCCGAGTGCACGATATCAAAGGTGTTCTCAACAATAGAAGTAGAATGCAAAAAAGGATGCCTAACATTCTTACCAAGTTGGCAAGCATGGCACAAAGTCGTAGACTTTGTCTTATTACATGAGATAAATTTATTCAAAGCTAAAAAACGTAGAACATCATCGCCGGGATGCCCGAGTCTTTGATGCCACGTAGACTGGGTTGATGATAGAAGAGCTGTGGGGGTGGTGGTGGTGGATGTATGGAATGGATAAAGGTCCCCGGTGCTATCACATCGGAGGAGTAGACGACGAGTCCGGTAATCCTTCACAGAAAAGCCAAATTCATCAAATTCGATAGTACATTTATTATCACGAGTAAATTGACGGACTGAAATAAGGTTTTTAATAATATCTGGTGTTACGAGGACATTTTGAAGATATAAAGGGCGGTGTAATGAAGGCAAAATACTATGGCCGGTGTTGGTAACCGGGATGGTTGCCCCGTTACCGACAATTATAGATGTATTAATGCGTTTATTAAAAATAGTAGTGAGGTTACCTGCGTCCGAGCTAAGATGTGAAGTTGCACCGGTGTCCATGTACCACCCTGAGTCCTCGTTATTGTCTGCATATCGAAGAGTGGTAGCATTGAAAGCTTGTGGTATGGCAGTAGGCTGGTCTACATACATGTTACCATACGGACTGTATTCCCAATAACCAGATGCACCTGGTCTGGGGCCTGTTGGACCATAAGCAGAATGAACTGGTGGCTGTGGAGCTGGTCCAAGGATGCTACCAGTTGGGCCTAAAGTTGGGTAAGTGGCTGATGCAGGAGTGTGACCAGCCCACTGTGGACGAGAGCCTGTGGGACGATAGTTAACACTTGGGCCACGCATCAGAGATTGAGGATTCTGAAACATATTATGACGAGTCTGAGTATTCCATTGAGCGGGTTTTCCAGCATGAGAGACACGACTGTGAACATTCCTGCAACGATCACCAAACCGACAGTGGCCACGTTGGAAGTTTTTGCAAATTTCCTTGTTACCAGCAACTTTGTTAGTATTTCCAGACCCAGCCATTAGAACAGTAGATGAGGATGGTGTGTCACGAGGATGACCACGTCCTTGTTTGCGGTTCAAACGAGACTCCTCGAGTAAAAGCATAGATCGAGTCTCAAGGAGGGTCAGAGGGTTTTTGGAGTGACGAATGATGCTAGCCACGTGGTCATATTTATCTCCTAGTCCATTGACAGCATACATGACAAGGTTTTTGTCATCAATAGGAGATTCAATGTTCGATAAAAGATCAGATGCTACCTTTATCTTCTTGAAGTATTCAGCAATAGAAAGAGAACCAAGTTCCAAGGACCGTAGTTCTTCATGAAGCTCCATAGCCCGTGCTTCTTTGTTATCATGAAAAAGATCTTCAAGGCTCTTCCAAACATCCTTCGCAGACACATTCTTCTTTAGGACAGTTTGCAATAAGGAAGTGGAGATTGTACCGTAGATCCAGACTTTGACGAGAGAATCCAACTTCTTCCATTCAGCAGAGTTTGCACTAGTGCAAACAAAAGTGCCATCGAGAAAACCGTGGACACCAAAACTGTGACAATGAGATGTAAATAGTTCACACCAAGCATCATAATTGAGTTGATCTAGATCAAGCACAAGCGGGACATGAGATTTGATGTTAGTAACACCAAATGGTTTCTCCATGTTAGCAGGTGGTGGGGGATTATCGTTGACAGTCATGGAGAAAGGAGGTAGATTAGGTTTGAAAAAAAATGAGGAGAAAGTGGGAGCGTGGGGGGAGAAAAATCAGGGAGAAAAATCAGGGAGGCTATTAATTTAGAATAGGAGAGAAGGCTCTGATACCATGAAAGTTGTTATTGTTTCCCCTTCAATATTGACTGATCATTTACACAAATATATAGAGAGATACATCAAGTGTTGCCCTACCACATCTATACAATGGGCCATAAGGCCTATGGGCTTAGAACTAATAATACAGGGAAAATACAAATACAAATACATATAATGCATGTGTCCTCTAATAGAAACCTCACGTTGTAAATTTCTTTTTAATCTCTATTGGTTAGAGTTTCTTAATAAAATCATTGTCATTTACAAGAAAATAAAAGCACGAGACTTGCTTAAATCATTGCGATCAAGAGATTATCAAATTTCAATCCACAGGCCGTTAGGTTTAGCATCCCATCTGTTAAATCTTATCGGTTACCAATTTTTAGCATGATCGAACTCAAATGTTTTAAATTTACATTGCAACTTTTAGTGAGACAACTTAACGTTGTTTGTGATACATTAGACCTGGACCACTTAAGTTTAAAGTTTGGTTTACATTAAACTTTTGAAATCAAACTAATCTTTTACACAGTCTAGTCTTCGCATCACAAGATCTCAAATCCATGATTTTGGTTCCACGTTGCGCAGTACGTCCATTTTTATGCGGTCCAAACTACACATACACAATACTGATACGTTACATCCAGTGGCGGAGCTAGAAAAATTTCTGTGAGAGGGCCGAAACAATTTTTTTTCGGGAAATACATTAAATGGGAGGGCCGAAATAAAATTTTTTCCGGAAATACACATGAAATCGCAAATAAATACACTAACGGGCTTAGACCTAGGGAGGCCGGGACCCTCCCCGGTCGTCACATAGCTCCCCCCATGGTTACACCTAACACAAATGAAAACACCTTATCTACTGTCTTAAACAAAAAAATAATAATAAAATAAGTTTTTCACTTTTAGCGAGGACTTTATCGTCACTAAAAGTTTAGCACATTTTTTTTGCTGTTTGCGTTGAAGTCAAAGTCAAAAGTCGTCACTAAAAACGGATTTCAGAGTCAAATGTTGAAAATCGCTTATTTTATCGTTTAGTTGACTTTTAGCTACGACTTTTGTCGTGGTTAAAAGTTTTCCGTGGCTAAAAGGTTCGATTCTAGTAGTGATCATTAATCACCGCTAACATCCAGTTAATAAAATACTCTATGAGTTCAAATAACTAAAGGTCATGAGAAAAAAAATACTGATTGCTTTGGGCTATATCTTTAAAAGAGAGTTAGTCAAAACTAAAAATTACTACACATAAACACAGTTTCTTCACTAGTTTAAAATACTTTAAATCATTTACTACGTAATAAAGATAAACTTGTAACGTTGAGTACAAAAATATAACATTACCATATATACTCTAAACATTAAAAAATGAAAATTTCATACTCAATTCCAAAGAGATACCCCAATTGGCCCCCCACCCCTCTTATTTTTCCCAATAAGTACCCCCTTCACATTCTTCATTCTCTTCACACTTTCTCATTTCCAGCACTTGGTTTTAGCTTCAAAAAATGGGTGTCATAAATTTTTGCTACACTATTTTAATGTTGGCTACTGTTATGACGGTTTTTAAAACCGTTAATGCTCGTATTCCTGGAGTTTACACCGGTGGCCAGTGGGAAACTGCCCATGCTACGTTTTATGGTGGCAGTGATGCTTCTGGTACCATGGGTGAGGACTAATTATTTGCATTTAACAACTTTTCTATACATTTTTTGGTTGCAAAACTAATAATACAACATTGCTAGTAGGTTTGAAGTTTGAACCCATGACTTTGATATAAAAGTTATGTTACTAGTTTAAGTAGTTTTGTATCTCTTTTTTAACAAATGAAGTTTCACACTTCTGTGAATGTGTATCTACTTATGTTCTTATTGATGAGAGTCATGAGACACACTTGGTAACCTCATCATTTTTTTGGTTCTGTTTAACACTTTAACCTGTTAGTAATTCCTGGTTAAAATACCACTTAAAATTTACTCCATTTAAAGTTTTCTAGCTTAGTGTTAGTTTTTTTTACCCAACAGAATTCCCTAAGTTTTTCATTAACTTTTTGTGTACTCATATAAAAATAGTACTCTATGACCCAAAAGACATCAAAAAATGTTTTGTGTCTGTAAAAAAAGACATATTTGAAATTGTAAAAATGTCAGAAATTTTAGCAGTTTCACCTTTTAACATTTAACCAAAACTATTTTAACCTTCTTGATACATTTCAGGTGGAGCATGTGGTTATGGCAATTTATACAGCCAAGGTTACGGAGTAAACACCGCAGCACTTAGCACAGCGTTGTTCAACAACGGGCTAAGCTGCGGTGCTTGTTTCGAGTTAAAATGTACGGATGACCCACAATGGTGCCACCCTGGCAGCCCATCTATTTTAATCACAGCAACTAACTTTTGCCCACCAAATTTTGCTCAACCTAGTGACAATGGTGGGTGGTGCAACCCACCTCGCCCGCATTTCGATCTCGCTATGCCGATGTTTCTTAAGATTGCTGAGTATAAGGCTGGGATAGTTCCTGTTTCTTACCGCAGGTAAGTTGTGTAACAACTTGTTCTTTTTAATTTTAGTCTACATATATTGACTTTTTTTTTTTTTGGCCTTAAAATGCCTAGTATTTTAACATGGTTTATTACACCTGGTTAAAATAGGTAAAAAGGTAAATATGTATAGTAATAATACATTTTTATCTATTACAACAAGATATCAATCATAGCAACTTTAGTAAGACTGTAAAAATAGTTTGCTATGGTAAATAGTTATAGTAGTTACTAGTTTGCTTAAAATGTTCAACGCTATATATGCTGATGTTTTAACTAATTCTGTAAGTAAGTTCATATGTCATTTCGAATGGTAGAGTAATAATAGCAGTAACTAGTACTATATGACCCAACAATTAAGACGTTATATATGAGACCACTTATTATTATTTTGATTTTATTTATATTATATCTTTTAAAAAAAAAAAAAAAAAAAAAAAAATCTTGCAATTTGACAAAATTTCGTACATGGGCTAAAATTATTTAACATTTGTATATTTTTTTTTTTCTAGGGTGCCATGCCGTAAACAAGGAGGAATAAGGTTCACAATAAACGGGTTTCGCTACTTCAACTTAATTTTGATAAGTAACGTCGCGGGTGCAGGGGATATCACACAAGCGTGGGTCAAAGGTTCAAATACTGAATGGATGAGCCTTAGTCGTAACTGGGGTCAAAACTGGCAATCAAATGCGGTTTTGATCGGGCAATCACTCTCATTTAGAGTTAGGAGTAGCGACGGTCGTTCTTCTACCTCGAAGAATATAGTACCTTCGAATTGGCAATTCGGGCAAACATTTGCCGGGAAGAATTTCCGGGTTTGATAATTTGAATTGGGTAAAAGCCCGGTTTATTTTATGGGTCATTTTTATCTATATTTATTTTTATTTTAATTTGAAGGAAATAGAGAAATATAGGGAAGTGCTTTTTGTTGACTTTTTGACTACTAAGAAGTGCTTTTTCCTTTGTAACGTAAGCTGAAGTGGCTTATGCCTCATTGTAGGGGCCCGCAGCTTTCATATTCTCTATATATATAAAATTATAAATATGTATACATTTTATGAACTTATGGGATTTTAATCATTTTATATTATGTTATGTTTCTTTTTCATGTATATAAGATAGTTATAGTTATTGTAACAATAATTGGAAGAAATTTATTGATGGCACTTTAAGCCGGTTGAGAACAAATGCGCCACACTTCATTGACAAGCAATAATTCTAATTCAAGAAAAACGTGAGAAATTTGTACAATTGAGACAAAGACCTCTATATCGGGTTTTACTAGTGAATTGTGATCATCGACGATTATGTATTTTAGTTATCGATAATGTTAAGGAGATGGAGATGGCAAGATGTTTTAATTTAGCGAAAATCGGATGTTTAGACAATTAGACTTGAGTTTGTGTGTAATTTTTAGCTTTGAAACACTTTTGATATTCTTTTCTTATACATAAAACTAGATGAAAGTTAAAAAGTTAAATCATTTCAACAACTTTTGTGTCATCATACTCATTCTAGGATTGATTTTCTTTTGTTTAAAACTTTATAAGCAAGGAAAGTCCATAAGGGCAAGCCATAAAATTCGTTAGAGGCACTTTTATAATAAAAAAAAATGACACTTTTTTGGAACATGCATATTTATCGCCAAGATCGTAGTTCTCAAATCCTTCGCTTGTTTGTGAAACAAAGTGTAAAACAATTTAAATGCAAACGCAAAGAGTAACTTTTTAACGTATAATTCATATTATAATAAATCAAAGAATTACAAAGAAGTACGGAGTTAATGGGTATGTTTGGCGACAAGTAGCAGTAAGCAGTAGCAGTAGCAGTAGCAGTAAGCAGTAAGCAGTAGCAGTAAGCAGGAGCAGTAAGCAGTAGCTGTTTTTTTAAAGAATGTGTTTGGTAACGTAGCATTCGGTTTTGATCGGGCAATCACTCTCATTTAGGGTTAGGAGTAGCGACGGTCGTTCTTCTACCTCGAAGAATATAGTACCTTCGAATTGGCAATTCGGGCAAACATTTGCCGGGAAGAATTTTCGGGTTTGATAATTTGAATTGGGTAAAAGCCCGGTTTATTCTATGGGTCATTTTTATCTATATTTATTTTTATTTTAATTTGAAGGAAATAGAGAAAAATAGGGGAAGTGCTTTTTGTTGACTTTTTGACTACTAAGAAGTGCTTTTTCCTTTGTAACGTAAGCTGAAGTGGCTTATGCCTCATTGTAGGGGCCCGCAGCTTTCATATTCTCTATATATATAAAATTATAAATATGTATACATTTTATGAACTTTATTTGATTTTATATTAATATATTGTGTTATGTTTCTTTTTTCATATATATATAATATTTATTGTAACAATAATTGGAAGAAATTTATTGATGGCACTTTAAGCCGGTTGAGTACAAATGCGCCACACTTCATTGACAAGCGATAATTCTAATTCAAGAAAAACGTGAGAAATTTGTACAATTGAGACAAAGACCTCTCTATCGGGTTTTAAGGCTGAGACTAGTACGAGAGTAACATCCTTGACTCGAACAAGAAAATACAATGTTTTCTAGTTGTGAATTGTGATCATTGACGATTATGTATTTTAGTTATCGACAATATTAACGAGATGTAGCGAAAATGGGATTTTAAGACAATTAGACTTGAGTTTGTGTGTACTTTTTAGCTTTGAAACACTTTTGATATTCTTTCCTTATACATAAAACTAGATGAAAGTTAAAAAGTTAAATCATTTCAACAACTTTTGTGTCATCATACTCATTCTAGGATTGATTTTCTTTTGTTTAAAACTTTATAAGCAAGGAAAGTCCACAAGGGCAAGCCATAAAATTCGTTAGAGGCACTTTTATAATAAAAAAATGACACTTTTTTGGAACATGCATATTTTATCGCCAATATTGTAGTTCTCAAATCCTTCGCTTGTTTGTGAAACAAAGTGTAAAACAATTTAAATGCAAACGCAAAGAGTAACTTTTTAACGTATAATTCATATTATAATAAATCAAAGAATTACAAATTGGTACGGAGTTAATATTAAAGTGAATGACAATAATAAATATCTCTAAACAAGCAAACTTAAACAAGAATTAAGATTGCAAGTAAACTCGAGGTCGCTAATGGGATCAGGGACCAAGTTCAAAGAGAGTAAATACACTTCTAAAAGGATTTCAATAAAAATAAAAGTGATAAACATTTAATCTGACCAACAATCTCTTTATATAATGGAGTACAAAGATATCACGTGTGGAGTTGTTGAGACGTGTCAAGTATTTATTGGAAAAATTTCCATTAAATGTTTCTATTGGTAGAAACTCAACAACTCTGCTTTAGTAAACAGTTCTGACAACTGTTCATTTCATTTTCACCAACTCGTACTACACACTTTATCCCGCTCTTTTTCATTCTTGAAAAGTCCCGATTAAATATCTAAAGAGATATTTTCGAGCTATGCTCTGTTAGATGATCAGGGAGCTGATAGGTTTATCACGGTATTGTCAACCTCTGATGAACCTTTGACTTTCAGCTTCAGTTCGATTTACATAATAGCTGACTCCGTATCAGCTAGAGAGTATGTCTTCAAGTTATCTTCGACTCCTTGATGATGTCTCTAACCTGAACTTCGTTGAGGTTGCTCGCTGATTTCATTATCAACAATTCCCTGGACTTAGACTAATTTATGTTAAAATCCTAGTTAGAAGCTACTGGACACTGATTTGGACCAACAAAGATACATGTAAACAAATACTGAACCACGATTAGCAAATAGAGTGGTCGAATATTTCTTTTTCTCAAACCGACCAACTCATATAACTTAAACATTAAATGACAGGTTCTAATAATAACACACGCCAACAGATATAGGTAACAAGCTTAAAATTTTGATTAAAAAAAAGCATGACAACTAACAGAAAAGGATTAAATAAAACCTTAGGCATGAAATCGTATTAAAATTCTTTTAATTATTTTATTGTTTAAAGGTTGAAGGGAACATTTATCTATTGAGTCAAATAATAATAATAATAATAATAATAATAGTAATAGTAATAATAATAATAATAATAATAATAATAATAATAATAATAATAATAATAATAATAATAATAAAAAAAAAAAAAAAAAATGCCAAANGGTCACTCAGATTAGAATCAAACACATAACTATAAAACAAATTCAAGCCATATATTTATACAAAATAAAATATAATATTAAGAGGCATCATTGAATCATGGAGGTACTTACTTGTGATCACAAGTATTTGACAGTGGAATGAAGATGCTAAGAGAACTTGGCGATTCACAAATATTGAAAACTAGAGTTAGATCGATCAAGAAGGGTGATTAGGGTTTTTTAGGAGGGATGGATATTCAGCCCATTAAAGAGATACGTGGGTTTTTTGAACGTTATATTGAGGGTATATAGGTAAATTAAGTAATAGAACGCTTTGAAATAGTCTGGAAAGCTTTCTCATCAAGCATTTTATTTGGAAGCAGTTAGACACTATCCAAACGCTTACCACTTTGTTGCCAAACAAGATTTTAAACTCAACCGCTTAACGCTTGTCGCTTGTCGCTCCTAAATGCTCTCTACCGCTCGTGAACTCTAAAAGGATTTCAATAAAAATGGAAGTGATAAACATTTAGTCTGACCAACAATCTCTTTATATATAATGGAGTACAAAGATATTACGTATGGAGTTGTTGAGACGTGTCAAGTATTTAGTGGAAAATTACATATTCCATTAAATGTTTCTATTGGTGGAAACTCAACAACCTTGCTCTGACAACTGTTCACTTCATTTTCACCAACTCGTACTACACACTTAATCCCGCTCTTTTTCATTCTTGAAAAGTCCCGATTAAATATCTAAAGAGAAATTTTCGAGCTATGCTCTGTTAGATGATCAGGGAGCTGATAGGTTTATCAAGGTATTGTCAACCTCTGATGAACCTTTGACTTTCAGCTTCAGTTCCATTTACATAATAGCTGACTCTGTATCAGCTAGAGAGTATGTCTTAAAGTTATCTTCGACTCCTTGATGATGTCTCTGACCTGAACTTCGTTGAGGTTGCTCGCTGATTTCATTATTAACGATTCCCTGGACTTAGACTAATTTATCTTAAAATCCTAGTTAGAAACTATTGGACACTGATTTGGACCAACAAAGATACATGTAAACAAATACTGAACCATGATTAGCAAATAGAGCGGTCGAATATTTCTTATTCTCAAACCAACCAACTCATATAACTTAAACATTAAATGACAGGTTCTAATAATAACACACGCCAACAGATATATGTAACAAACTTAAAATTTTGATTAAAAAAAAGCATGACAACTAACAGAAAATGATTAAATAAAACCTTATGCATAACGGTATTAAAATTCTTTTAATTATTTTGTTGTTTAAAGGTTGAAGGGAACATTTATCTATTGAGTCAAATAATAATAATAATAATAATAATAATAATAATAATAATAATATAAAAAAAAAAATTAATGCCTTTTAGACGGGGCCGAGCACCCGTCGGCCCCTCCGTCTCCGCCCCTACATGTAAACGTTTTCTTAAGTAAAACGCTTAATTGAACAAAAGAGATGGTCTTAACTCTCGAGTTTAAAACCAAAGAATCTACATGGAAGTAAATGAAAATTTCTAAAATAAGCCTTATAAAATAGCTGCAGAAAAAGGAAATAAAATAATTTCGACGTTTAATACCATTTGCATCAAAACTAAATGTGAAAAGTAATATTTATTGATTCATTTTTACATTTTCACCCTCGACAGCTCCACTTCACAAAACATTTATCTAGAAATGAGATTTCGTTGACAAGTAAAAATATTTGCATGTTTTGATACATTTGGAAAAGTTAAAAAACGCTTGATCTTGCTTTGGTTGAAATCTTGAACAAATTTTCGTAAAGAACAATATATCATCATTCAAGATTATTACTTTTAACGTTTAATAAACAAATAATCTACTACTAGTATCATTTGCTACTTATGTATTTTTTGGATAATGTTTAACAACTACGCGTAGTATTAATGTTCAACCATAATTAATTCATCTAAATGTAGTTTTCTTAGATATTGAACCAATTAATTATCCTTTAGAAGCAACAAAACAAATTCTGTTTAATTTTCTAATGTCAGTAATTTCCAACCAATCAATGTCCCACCGCCCACCTATTCAACAAATCTGCATTTAAAACAAGTGACAATTCAATTTTTAAGATCTTTTTAGTTTCTACGTTAGGATGTGATTTACTATAAGCAACAAATTTTGATTCATGAACAGTAACATATGTTGAATTCATGCTAGTTTACTACTGTAATTCTTTCTTACCATCTTTTCTATAATTAATATGATCAAACGTGTATTTGTAAACTTGTAGTTGAACCTTATAAAAGTATACAACTCTTGTATGAATTAATTGCCTGCTATTTCTTTACATGGTTCTAATACTTTATTACATACACAACAACAACAAAACCCAATACGGAAAAACGGGATATGAGGCTTTTATTTACGTACACAAGACTACAAAGTTCTCTCTTGTGAGAAGTAAAGAACTTTACCTCATTTAATATGCTTCACATGATACTTTTGCGTAAAATTAATATGCACTTTACAAATTAAGCAAAGGCAAAATGTCTTTCTTGAGAATAGACAACTAGTTCCCACTTAATTTTCTAAAAAAGTCTTGGTTCAACAATGTTGGTTAGACACTACTGCTTAAAACTCAGGTATGCATGTGAAGGCCCATGCCCAATGCACAATTGCACATACATACTCTGATCTTATAATGTAAAAACAACAAAGTTTATTACTACAATGCATGCCCAAAATTTTGTTATAATAATAGCACATACCCTGCTAGAAATTGTGGACCTATTACTCATGCTGATCAGATAGACATTAACAATCTACCAAATAGGAAAGATAATATAAAGAAAAAAGAGTACCATACATGTGTCAACATGGTCACATGTAGAATACAATAAATGAGTATGGATCAAGTAGTGTACAATAATGGATACTGAACCACTCTGAAATATGGTAGCTGCCAATAGATATCCATTCTTCAGGGACATATCAAGAGGATTCTCTGTTTATCAATCATTCATCAAATCTTTTATCTCTGTCATATTAACACAATTGACCAAATCAAACCCATCACATTTTCAGCTCTTGCAAACATATGCTTCTCATTTTTATCCAAAAGACCAAATTCTACCACATATCCTGCCCCACAAGCCATTTTCCCTCCATTTTTATGGAGTTTCAAACCATTCTCAGACAAAACTGGCCTAATTTACGAGCAACGTAAAGAACTAAAAATGGAGAATCGTAATTCAAGAGATGCAACGTCCAACGGAAAACATTTCTTAGCACGAAAACTTGCGAGTCCTACTTTGACGCCTAATGTTAATCTTCATGAAACATCACAAATAAAATGAAAATATACAAGGGTGATGAGAATACATATGGTGATGGAATATCACCATTTTTCAACTTGTGGGTCCCTGTCTTTATTTCCTACCTAAATGAGATCCAGATTCTTATATCCAGGACCAGCATTGCTCATTGCTCAGGGAAAAAGGACTTGCAATCAATCATTCAGTCAAACAATCAAGTGCTCTGCAACTTTCTTAAATCTAATAACATTGGCATACAACATTTAAGTTACAACACTTGTTAGTTTTGAGTACATACTAAAGGGATTACTTAAAAGCAATGAACATGACTCAATTTGGTCGTTCACTATGTTGACCATCCCTTCTACGTTTAAGGGACTTGTTAGCCTTCAGTTGGTGGATTAAACAGTTTACAACCTCCTTAAGGGTAGCTTTTCTACGCTCCTTGAAGTTCCAAAGCTCTGATACTACGTACCTCCCACTTGGGTTATACTCGTTTAATTCCAACAACGCGTTGACTACAGCCTTGCATGCTTCCTCGCCCCATTGACTTTTTAATTCTTTCAAATGACTGTCATCCTCATCTACTATTTCCTAAAATTTGAAGGGATACATTAGTCCATGTATGTAGCCGTACAAATATATTAATATCGGAAGTTGAAAAAAGACAAAAGGAATTCCTCTTACCAAAGAAGGCAGATTAGACTGAAACATATTATAAAATCCAAATGCACATAATCATAGATTAAATGTTTGTAATTGCGTGCTTGCATGTATATTAGAGTTAATGCAAGTCTATTGCTTTCTCTAAAAAGGTCGATGTTCCAACCTGGACAACAATATTTTAAGCTAGCGATGTCCTGCAGATTCTGCATCATACCNAAAAACGTACCTGCACTTTCCCATCTTTAATAGCTTGCTTGAAAGGATGCCAATTTGGATTATTAACCTTATCTTGCCACAAAGAGCTTAATTCGACTGATCTTAATTCCCATTCCTGAGCAGAGAATTTCTGCATGCACACATCTTGAAAGGGTTTCTGAGCAACCTCTCCCATCCGTTTTAATCCAATTACGGTCATTGAATCCAAAACTTGTGGCAATACCTTCATGAGAAAAACTTGGAAATGTTTCATCATATTATATCTACCAAAGGTGATGGAGAATGTTGTAAAACTGATTTACAATTAAAGGCATGAAGATAAAGAAACCATACATTTATTAGTTCCTTCCGAGCAGCCTGTAGCTCGTTGTTACTCATGTGTTCTCTAAGTATAAGAGTTTGGTTTAAGTTGTCCATATCATGCAACTCTTCCTCTTTTTCTGTCAATTTATTCCTTAATTCATTGATATGGACACTTATGCTATAGTTGCTATCCAATGGATTTTGTTCTATCTGCATACATTACAACAAACAATAGGCGGAGTCAGGTACAAACGCAGTTACATAGATTCATTTAAATCATAGATAGTTTAATGTGACAGTTTATACTAGAAGTATGAATTTAAAATTTTACTATGGTTCACACTATATAGAGTTTATGCTTAAAAATTTAATATGTACACTGTGAACAAATTGGACCAAATGTGTCAAATATATTTTCTTTGTAAAAAAAAAAACCTACAGAATTTATGTAGGTAAGTAATTCAAAGTAGTATTAATTATTCAACTGTCAATAGAGAAAAACTATGTTAATGAGACAACATACATCATCCTCATGCTCTTATGTAGCCAAAGAGAAATTAAATAGAATCTGTAAGAAATAGGAAAAATTAACGAGTCCTTATTCTGAAGTGAACACCTCAATTCGCAAAACTAGGACAAAACTAAAAAACGAAAATAACCTAACTAGACAACTAAATCAAATCAAAGTTGTGTTAACTATAAAGCTTAATAATCTAAGAGTATTCCTATACTATAACACTCCCCTTCAAGCTCGAGCCAGCTTGTTACAAGTACCATCAACCTGACAACCCTTAGCCAATGCCTCTTTCGAGACCCAAAGAATTCTGCCTTCATATGTATAATCGAATCCATACGAGTCAACACTCGGAAAGATAAAAAGACTGTGTGAAGTTCTGGACTATATAGTCACAGATCCAACGAAAATCTTTCTTTAAACCCAAAATCGATTTACATAACTCGGTTGAAACTAAATGCAACTCCAGAGATGGCTAAAACCCCGAAGATTGATTTTAATGAAATTCATCAACCAACAAAATGAAGATCTAAAATCGAACCAAAAACCCAACATATTGTTGATGTCGAGAGCAGAATCAAAAATACAAGCCGGATTGAACTGAACTTGATCACACGATAAAGTGTCAAAGTACCTGTTGGAACCCTATTTTAAAACCACCCTCCTTAACAAGACACCAAATAACCCGTGAAAAGGAGACATGCATCAATATCATGAAACTAACTATAAATACTACACGAAACCACAAGAGAAGACTTGTAAAGGGCTTGGAAATCACTACAAAGTGCATGAAATGAAGCACCCTCATCATTTCATGAAACCTCCTTCAATAAACAAGAGTAAAGTCCCCCTCTCCCTGCGTATGTCCCACGACTACTCAATAGATATAGCCTATATCATATAGGTCAACTTGATGTTGTTTATTGTAGACCAATGAACATGATATGTCAAATGGAACAAAATTTCAGGAAATGAATCAATGCTCTGACTAAGTTTGGATTAAAATTCACGAGTGGATACTGGATAGGTTCATCATGGCTTTGAGTGAGTTCTTAAAATCATCGGACTTAGAGATGGGTTTCGTAGAATCTGTCAGCTTCCAGTGAGATTCGTTTAACCCATCGATTTTGTCAAAGAAACCATCTTCATTATACAAATAAATTAAATTCTTGCACCTAATCTCATGTGCACAAAGAAATGAAATCTATTGATGTCAAAGTCTCAAAGATTACAAACTGATTTCCAAGTTTACAAAATTTCACCCACTCTGCCACGTCGGCGAGTGGGTGAAATTTTGTAAACCTTAGGTGGATCTAGTATTTTCCGATTTCCAAAGTCAATTGTATAGAAGATACAAATTCCAAACTACACTAATCCAATTTGATGAAACTAACATCTCCTGAACAATGAACTTAATCATAAACTGATTCATGTGGCAAGCCAAATAACGCTAAATCGAGAGCTAAATACATAAAAATCCTCCTAAACACAAACCTTACTACTCAAAAAACATTCATACTGTTTAAACATAGTCATCCAAGCCTAAGGAACAACATAATTGAGAGCTACATAGAGTCTGAACTATATTCATCTAGTTTGGTATGTGAAGAGCATAACGGTTCTAAAAGCCGTTGAATGTCCTACGGGTTTCTGATTCAATATGTTACCTCCATATATGAACCATGTACACATGAGTTACTACAGTGAAACCAGCTTTACCATATATATAACTTCAACTCTACTTTAGATTTTTTTAATTATCATAACTTCCAATATAAGGTGTACCTTTTCCTTAGCTATGTAAAAACTTTGGCGCTCATCATCAAGCTGTGACTCTCTTTTCTCGAGTTCAGCAGCTTTTTGCTCAAGCTGTTTTCTTTCATATGCCACTTCTTCCTTTAACTTTTCACTTTCTTGAACAAGCAAATTCATGCTGCTTAACTGACACTCTAAATCAGTCTTCAATTTAGCATTTTGCTGTCCAATCAACTGCATCTTTCTCATTTCTGCAATTCAATCACACAAGTAATTAACACACAATACATGGAAAGAGTAGTTAAGATCTTATAAAAAAACAATATTTGCATATTTTCTTCTTCTTGAGACGACATATAACTTATACACAATGTGTCAAAGAAAATGGGATAAAGGCCTCTTAAGAAACATGATTTGTTGCTACTTTCTGATCCTTACAGGCTCTTGTAGGCTCTAGAAACGTTGCATGAAAGATACTCCTATCTGTTGCACCATTACTATCTTTAGACTTCGGTTAGTTTTATTTTCTCAATTTTTTAAAGTTCTTTGGGAATCTATGTATGCTACAGTGAGCTAATTCAGAAGAGTGAAGCTTTAAAAATCTTAACAAGCCAAAAGTAATAAAAAAATAAACTGATTGCCTTTCCTTCTCAAGTCACACCGATCTCTTAACAATAGGTTAATTTCTTGATGTGCCTCTATATTCCATTAAAAATCTTAAAACGTAAAAGAATGCAATTGGCTAGGACACCAACTGTATATCAATCTCAACATTACAATGCCTAGCTACAACACCAATCTATAGCATTACATAAACCTTAATATTGTTTAATCTCCAAGTACTCGTACTTCGAAACCGTCCCAATCCTAATTTAACATGTAACAAACAATGAGAACTCTTCTAAATTTAACCTCACATTGAATAAAATATTGTTTGAAAACCTTGATTGCTAAAAACAGACAATATTTCCACCAAAGAATCTTGATTTCCATCCAGTGTTGTAAATTATGGATTACAAGGCCGAGTAATCGACGATTACTCACTACAAGGTCAATGACCGATTAATCGCCAATTACCCACTACAATCTCAAAACTCGGTCAAAACTCAGTCAAAACTTGGGGTTAAGTCGGAAAACTTCTGTTTGAAGTATATGAACAATTGTGTTAATGTTTCTATGGTCACCCAAGACTTTTGGCCTAGTGGTATGTCCACCAACCAAAAGGTTGTGGGTTAAGTCTCGTTGAAAACATTTGTGAGATAGATGGTATAGGGGTCAGTAAAGGTGGCAATTTGTGGCCAAAATAAAAAAAAATGGGCTAATTTTGGCAAATTTGTAAAAGATATGGGCACATTTAGCCCCCTCCTTTTTTGAAATGGGCATATATTGCCCATTTAAAAGTTAAATGGGCACAAACGGGCACACACATATTTTCTCTCAACCGGAGAACATTACAATTGTTTTTAAAGAAAAACTTATAGATATAACATATTTAAGTTTTTAAGTATAAATGAGGTGTTACGTTTGAGGAATTTATTTCGTTGTTTTGGGTATTTTCTAAAATGATTCGTATAACATGCGCCCGTTTGGCCCGTGCCCGTTTGAACCGTGGCCCGCGCCTGCCCTTACAAGAAACATATTTCTATGGTCATGTGATACATATAATTTCAAAATTGATTTAATAATAATCCACGCCTAGGCCGATTACTAGCTATAAGGTAGAGATCTTTGCAACATTGCTTCCATCTATGATCCCATAGCATAAAAAACAAATCATATTTACTATTTAGGGGTTTATTAATTCCATATCAAAATTGGGGCAAAATCAGTTTAAACAAATGAAGCTAATTACCCACATGCATTCAACATTAAACAATAAAGCATTTAAAAAGGGGTGGGATAATAATAATAAAACCTTCAGAGAAGGAGTGATTCATGCGATCTTTTTCGGAAATTAAGGAATGGAGCTGAGAAGAGATATGTTGAACATGTTTTTCCATTTCCCATAATGTTTGATTCTTCATGTCTACTTCTCTCGCTAGGCTCACTGCTATCCCACGCGCTTTCCGGAGCTCCATCACCACTTTACTCTCCTCCATTTTTATTTTTATTCTGCCTTCAACAACTCTTTTTATTCCGTTTGGTCTCGCCTCCTAAACGGGTCGGGTCCTTGCGCCAACCCTCTTTCCTAAAACCAAACAATAGGGTAAATTGCAAAAAGCTTCCTTAAAGTTCAGCCAATTTGCATGTTTCGTCCCACACATTTCGAAACTGCAAAGATTGTCTCTGTGAGAAACCTTTGGGGCATGTATCGTCCTTTTGGGGCATAAATATTTCAAAATGTTTGGGACGAAACATGCAAATTGGCCAAACTTTAGGGACGATTTATGCCCCAAAGATTTCCCACACGGACGATCATTGCAGTTTCGAAATATCTGAAACGAAACATGCAAATTGGCCAAACTTTAGGGACGATTTTTGCAATTTACTCCAAATAATATAGTCCTATATGTTATGAATAATTATATTGTGGATGTCCATATAACTAATAAGAGGCCCATGACCCATTTATCTAATAGGGTTTTTACCCTAATATTATCTTATATATACCCCATGTATCTTTGACATTATAGATTAATTGAAGAATCTTTTCTGTCTCTCAATTCTTGTTTTACAACACGTTATCAGCACGCTCTAAGTTTATTTTTTTTGTTCTCTCTCGTTTTCCACTGGTACGTCTTCAATCTTTTACATATATGATTTGGAATGGGTATGTTTTCTTATATGTTCTCACTCAAAATTGTACTCGTATATGATATTCTCCGTAGTCTTTTAATGTGGCAGTGTAATAGTGTAATACATGCATATATTCTGGTTACTACCTATTTTTTTTCATTGATGTTATCGTACAGTATAGCATGTGACTTATCGATATTGTTATCCAAACATTTATGTAGTGTGTTAATCTGTGCTATATGTTTTTATTACAATAGATGTTATTGAATCATTATATCGGGTTTCGTATTAAAAAATAATAATAATAATAATAAATAATAATAATAATAAAAAATTGTAATATATTTGTCATTAGCGTTCATTGTTCTATTCCTTGTCAATGCTTTTGTGTATGTGATAAATACATATAACTTTATGTGTACCAGAGTCTATGTTTCTAATAATTATGTATGTGTAATAAATACATATAACTAGTTTTATTGATATGTTTTACCACTGTACTATCATGTTGCATGATATGAAGTTGTATTGTTTTTATTGTCATAATTTAGTAACTTCAGCAGTTAAAGATATAGCTCTAGGTTATATTTTTGATATTGGTGGTATATAAATTGTCGAATATCATAAAATTTTGTTAATATTATTAAGAATGTGATCTTGTGCTTGAAACACTAGTATAGAATTTGCCGAATTTGAAATTTAATCTGGACATGACAACGTTCGAATTTAATATTATGCTTGTGGATTAGATGTGGTTGAGGTTTATGTTTTTTTTTTAATATACAAATTTGAATATTAGTGGGATAATATCAAGCTTATGCTCACTATTTTTGCCCTCACGAGTTAGTTATATGATTTTTCATGTACCTCTAAGATAGTAAACTACAATATCAGAACTTGCATAATGTGAATTGGTGACTTAGAAACTATTAAAAAAAATGTTTTGACTTTTAGATGCAAAAAATAAGCAAATATTACTATTTATTGGATTATTATTGCTCAGTTGTGAATTAAAAGCGTTAGATGGATACTGAATCCCTTTATTATTATGTGGACTTTATTATGTGATTGATAGAAAATTTTGATTGGACTAATAAATTATTAAGCTTTAAATTTGAACCCATCACATTGAAAAGTTTTTCAAAACACTAGAATGACTGCAACATGTTAAACAATATTACTCGTATCATGTTATTTTATGAACTTGGTTACATGTAATTACGTGCAATAATATAGTTCCCCATCATGATCGAGTTTAAATAGTTAGATGAAAAGAAAGAATGATATGGACAAAATGACATATAAAATTTTTGTGACTTATAATGATCGTTAACATGAGATTTGATTAATTGATTATGTTCTATTATTTGATAATGCTACGAATAGTAAACTGATTTATGTGATAGAACTTAGCAACACCATATATTCTTTGATGTGATAATTTCATGTGCTTGTCGCTTAACATAATATATTATGAATTTCACGGAACTTAAAATGTCTATCTGATCTATGTGTATGTGATTGATGCCGATGAATGTGATATGTGCTTGGTAAAAAGGCTAGACATGACGTACTCTTTTGATCTACGACTTTTTGCAACTTAATTGGTCGAATAATATCAAGCTTCCATAATAGAAAGAAAGTTGTCTACTTTGGATAAGTTAAGGTAGATTTATACGTGACACCATATGAAGTATATGTTATAGATATATCATCATGAATAGATGTACTAATTGTCTATCATTTTTAATAAGTGTTTATATTACACAAAGATGAAACAACGAGCTCTAATAGATTACTATTATACCGTATTTTTCTTTAATATGCTCAACTCTTCAAAGTGTACGATAATATGATGATCAATATAAGTATCATGATAAGGCAAAAGATAAAAATGATAGCGCGCAAGATATAAAATTGGCACTGAAAATATGCATCTTCGTTGTAAATGTGAGAACCATTTTTCACCAAATGTAGTTTATTCATTATCCCTCGTGGAGTAGGGAAAAGATGTAATGACCATAGTTATGGTGAATTTTGCAATATTGTTGTTAAGGTTGTGAGTGAATAAGGAGTTTTAATTGACTCAGATTATGACATTGAGTTTGACTTATATAGTTATATATGTGACTTATCTATCATGCTATTTTATTTGTTTATAAAACTGATTAAGAGCATATATTGTTATCAAAGAGCAACTTCACTCAAACATGTTTTCTTCTTTAATAATGATTTAGGCTAATGTGCATATTATANTGATAGGACTAAGCAACACCATATATTCTCTGATGTGATCATTTCAAGTGCTTGTTGCTTAGCATAATATATTATGAAATTCACGGAACTTAAAATGTCTATGTGATTGATGCCGATGAATGTGATATGTGCTTGGTAAAAAGGCTAGACATGATGTACTCTTTTGATCTATGATTTTTTGCAACTTAATTGGTCGAATAATATCAAGCTTCCATAATAGAAAGAAAGTTGTCTACTTTGGATAAGTTAAAGCAGATTAATACGTGACACCATATGAAGTATATGTTAGGATACTCCATAGATATATCATCATGAATAGATGCACTAATTGTCTATCATTTTTAATAAGTGTTTATATTAGACAAAGATGAAACAACGAGCTCTAATAGATTACTATTAAACCGTATTTTTCTTTAATATGCTCACTCTTCAAAGTGTACGATAATATGATGATCAATATAAGTATCATGATAAGGCAAAAGATAAAAATGATAGCGCGCAAGATATAAAATTGGCACTGAAAATATGCATCTTCGTTGTAAATGTGAGAACCATTTTTCACCAAATGTAGTTTATTCATTATCCCTCGTGGAGTAGGGAAAAGATGTAATGACCATAGTTATTGTGAATTTTGCAATATTGTTGTTAAGGTTGTGAGTGAATAAGGAATTTTAATTGACTCAGATTATGACATTGAGTTTGACTTATATAGTTATATATGTGACTTATCTATCATGCTATTTTATTTGCTTATAAAACTGATTAAGAGCATATATTGTTATCAAAGAGCAACTTCACTCAAACATGTTTTCTTATTTAATAATGATTTAGGCTAATGTGCATATTATATTTATAGCCTTAAAAATGCTTTGTATTAAATTTTGTGGAAGCCATAAAGTGCTTATATAATTTGATTGGAGAAACAAAAGTATAAATGCGATGTTGTATTATTTTCTCCATATTATTCGACTTTAATATAAAGTCAAGTGCAATTAAAGCACATGTGGTCATAAGCAATGTTTATGAGCCAAGATTATTTCACTGAGTGGCATGACCGGTTGGACCATCCCAGGTCAATGATGATGCGAAAATATAGAAGAACCCTGAGTTTCTTCAAAGATATATTTGATTGTTCTCAGAGGAAGTTAATTGTTCATATATCATCACCATAGTAAAGTGAGGACTTTGTCCTATAAAGTTTTGGAAAGAATATAAAGGGGATGTATTCAGACCTATACATCTGCCATGTTGATCATTTTGAGTTTTAAAATCGATGCATCGTCAAAATGATTATCAAATGCGCAACTTAAAGTTAGCATGATTAGTGGCTCGACTTATAAAATTCGAGCACCGTTTTCCAAATTATATTATTGAGAATGGTGGTGATTACTTCCAAGTATTGGGCGATTATTGGATTAAGTGTTGAACATAAAAGTAGCCCATGTTCATACGCGAATTGCTTTTGTTGAATCGTTCATAAAACGTCTTCAGTTGATTGCAAAGCCAATAATTATGAGAACAAAAGTATTAGTTTATGGGGCATGTTATAAAACATGAATTCGCATCTTGCCAACAATTTGTAATGACTTCTCCCCATTAGAATGGTTTTGGTAACGGACCATATGTTTCGCATAGAAGAATTTGTAAATGTGCGGTATATGTTTCTTGTAAATCCACCACAACGCACAATAATGGGATGTTGAAATGGATAATTCATTCAGGGGGAGAGAATGAGCAGCAAGGAATATGGAATGAATTATGATATAAATGTTGATCCTCACAGTAATGAATATGAACTTTAAGTTAGAGGGACAATTTATATTCCAGATCTAGTAATTGCCAGCATGTTTGTGACCTAAAGAAGTGACTAGATCATATAAATGCTGCTAATGCTCCAATTAAATGTGTGTCCCAAAAGTACAACTAATGAATGGTAGTAAGTCTATAGCACGGCTACAGCGTGATAGACTAATCGATTCCAAATAAAAGTCCTCGAATGATTAGATAAAATGGAGCAAGAAAATGAAGATGGTCAAATCGAGGTAATAAGACCCCATAATAGTCGAGAGACACTAGACATGAAGGTTATTGAAAAACCCCGGGTACATGAAAAACTATGAGATCTCAATAAATGATATATAATGTCTAGTAAAGTGTGGAATCGAAAAGTAACGAATCGACGTCGATATGGTAATGATTATGTAAATAAATAAGATAGCGCTATAATCATGGTGAGGATCATGGAAGCATACCTGCAGGAAGTGCATATGTATCAATGAATGGCCAAAAGATATAAAGACGCAAAGAAGAAATGAAAGAGTAAAGTCTCTTGTGAAAAGACATTGTTAAAGGGACTTGAAGTCCATATATATGAATGTGTAAAATTATTGGATATGCATTGATCTTTATGAGAAAGTGAAATTAAAGTATTGAAATTTGGGTATATAAGACATAACTAATGGCACGCAATACTTTCGTAAAGACATGTAAATGATCATAAGGAGATATGTTCTCATGTGATGGATCCAATAATGTATATAATATTTATAAGTCTGGCAATATAATAAGTAATTGATATGCGTCTAAAAGTTAATTAATAGAGCTCATGTGTTATTGAGATTTCATTATAGCATAAAATGCATGGAGCATGCTAGTGGTATTTAGAGCATATAAAAGAAGTTCTCGAGAAACTACTTGATTGTATTGAATTAATCATGTGTTTGGCAAATATGTTATAATCGCCTTAGTGTATAGTATTGTGCCAAATAAAAAATTTTGTTAGCCTATGAAACTTTATAAAAAGATCTAGATGCGAATATGTTTTAAGTTTCATACAATTTGATTTTATGATTGTAAAGGCGATTAAATGCATAGAAGTTGAATTTGAAACAAAAAGACGGAGCTTGTCTTAGCTTATGAATTGAACATCTCAAAGATGTAATCATTATGCATCATGAAAGCTAAAGAAAGATGCTACATATCTTTATACGGATAAATGACGCTCATGTTTATGAGGTCGCATGATGAAGAAAGACCCCTTGATTTATAAAGATGATGATCACAATATCAATTTAAATGTGTCATACTAAAATGTGTATATGTGAATTACATGGATGTTTTTATATGATATGTATGACGTATCTTAATCCTTAAAATGGATATGAAAGTAACATGTAGAGAATATTTATTCACGTGATTCTATCAAGACACTTGAATGTGCATTTCACTGAGACAATGAGATTAAGTGATGTAATCATCAAGGGGAGACAAGATACGCGTTGCACTCTTTTTCCCTTGACCATCGTTTTGTCCCCACAGGGTTTTCCGGCAAGGTTTTTAATGAGGCAACATCCCCGAGCGTATAAAGGAGTTATGTACTCTTTTTCCTTCACTAGATTTTTGTCCCACAGGGTTTTATCTAGTAAGGTTTTAACGAGGCATAATCCTCAAATGGAGTAAAACAAATATTTTGGTATCTTCAAGGTACAAAGGATATGGGTTTATATTTCACTAACCCATCAAATACAAGTTTAGTTGGTTTTGCAGATGCATGATATATGTCTGACCCTTATAATGGTTGATCTCAAACTGTATATGTATTTACATGTGGAGGAACTATAATTTTTTGACGTTCAGTTAAAGAAACGATCTCAACGACTTCATCCAACCATGCTGAAATTCTAGCGATACATGAAGCAAGTCGAGAATGTGTTTTGTTAAGAAGTGTGATACAACACATACGTAGATCATGTAGTAATTCTTCAGAGAATGAGGCACCAATAGTTTTGCATGAAGATAATGCAGCTTGTATTGCTCAACTTAAGGAAGGTTATATCAAGGGCGATAGGACGAAACATATTTGACCGAAATTCTTCTTCACTCATGATTTACAGAAGAATGGTGATACTATTGTTCAACAAGTTAGTTCATGCGACAATTTAGCGGATCTATTTACCAAGGCAGTTCCTACCTCAACATTTAGGAAACTAAGTCAAAACATTAGGATGCGTCGACTCAAAAAGCTCAAGTGATATAGTCATCAGAGGGAGATAATACACGCTGCACTCTTTTTCCCTTAGTCATGGTTTTGTCCCACTGGGTTTTCCTGACAAGGTTTTTAATGAGGTAGCAATTCCTAAGTGTATTAACAATATGGACATCCAAGAGGGAGTGTTATGAATAATTATATTGTGGATGTCCATATAACTAATAAGAGGCCCATGACCCATTTATCTAATAGGGTTTTTACCCTAATATTATCTTATATATACCCCATGTATCTTTGACATTATAGATTAATTGAAGAATCTTTTCTGTCTCTCAATTCTTGTTTTACAACACTATATAATTTTTTGATTACGTTGCAAAAATTGTCCATCTAGACTAATTTGTATGTTATGTCCTTATCTTTTTGAAAGTGCTGGCATCGTCCCTATAGGAAACTTATGAAACTGCAACTTTTATCCCTGGCCAAAACAAAATTACTAAAATGCCGCCCTTACTATTTTAATAAATGGAAGTAAGACAAGGGTAATTTAATCATTCCACTTTGATCAGGGATGAAAACGGCATCTCCCTGACCAAATCCGCCCATATTAGGATTACATGTCAATGGTTGATCCAATTTGATAGATTCACCTTTTGAAACAAGAAGCTTTGGCCCCGAAAGGATAATATCAATCACTTAACGTGCTTCGGATGTATCCGCTATGGTTATTTCATATCCCCCCTTTTCTTTTTGTAGGATTTTGCTTATTGTACTTGATGTTGTAGCATTATAAAATGTGTTGTTACTTTTGTTCCCGTCATGATAAATTTGGCCCCTTCTTCTGTTTCCGCCTACATATATAGGATATTTTAAGAAGTAAATGTTTTCTTAGTAGCGGGTCCGGGAAAAGAATAGGAAAGGTGATATCACTATAATTCCGATCAGGGATGAAAACTGCACTCATAAGTAAATACCTATGTTTTGTATTTGCGTTGTTTGTTTTCATGTATGTGTTTTCAATTGCCACACTTTGAACCACAAAGTGTTCTTTTGGTGGCCTAGTTTAGGTTTGTGATAAAATAACTACACACTTTTGATAATTGTACTGTTTTAATTGCAAATATGACAATTAAACCTTCAAATTACATGGTATTTTGACAAATGATTATTCTCTATTATACATTGATATTCCAGATGAGTTGAAAGACTATGATCCCCTCCCTTGACATCCACTCGCCCTAATGAATAAGCAGGAGAAAACCAATTATAGTGAAAATTTTACAAATTGTCCATGTGGTTTGGTAAAAGTTACATAAATCATCTTTTGTTAATACTCTTTGCATAAATGGTCTCTGATTTTCAAAAGCCCATGCAACAGTTCAACTAAAGAAAGCCATCAGAAGAGGTTGGACCACCGTCACGAGATTCAAGGTTAAATAGAAATGCAAAGACTTGGAGTACTAGGGAATGATAAGAACTCTTTGGTGTTGCTCAAGTAGAAGCGAGTACAAATGAGATGTACGATCTTGACCTTTCCTCAGGTGTACACACTAACAAACTTAATAACAAACTCAAATCCAGATGCTCTACGGAAATGATAAGCATTTTCATAACGCTTCTATAAGAAACATCTAAGATCAGACATGTTAAACGGAAATCCTACTAATCACATATCATCCACCTGATATATCCACCACAGAAAGCCAAAAGAAAATGCTACTATATACAAAACCCACTTGACCCAATCCGAACCAACAACGTCCATAGAACTAAAACATAAGTAGTGGCAAACACTATTTACACAGCATAATATAAGCATAATCCTAAGTAATCCTCTTACGTTTTTGGGTATCCCACATCTTCAAAAGAAAAGAAACTCCATCCTTAAGAGTAGCTTTCTTGCCTTCAGTGAAGTTCCATAGCTCTGTTGTAACATATCCTCCACTAGGATTGTAATCGTTAATCTCTGTCAATGCAGTGGTCACAGCTTCATACACGTTTTCACCCAGGTCTCTTTTTAGGCTTTTTAGTTTTTCATCAGTTTCGTCTATGATTTTCTGCACCAATAATGTCAAAATTACTTAATAGTAATATGTTTATAAAATAAGTATCCTTTTTTGTTTACACTTTACACCATCGACCTGTGTATCGTATCGGGTTGGGTGACATTTTGTGACATAATCTCATAACTGGTATGATTACAATAACATATTTTAGCAGGTAGTACCACAGTTAAAGGAACACATTTTCATTAGGAAACTGAGAATCTGCATACAAAGAGATTCAATCTTATAAGGCCGCTCATCAATTATAAAAGGGTACCTCTGATTTTCCATCGATGGTGATTACTTTGAAAGGATGCCAGTTGGGATCTCGAAGGTACTCTTCCCATAATGAACATAGCTCTGAAGCTTTATCTTCTGCCTCTGTCTCATCATACATTTGCTTCATGGCATCATAAAACGGTTTATTCTCAAGCTCTCCCATCCTTTTGACACCAATATGTGTAGCTTTTGACAGTTCCTTAAACCCCTTCAAATAACAGCATATTAAAGAGTTCCCGTCAAGAGAATTATTTTATATATGTAACTACTAAAGTGTAGAGCAACAAGTGTAATAATATGAAGATAGAAAACCCCAAGTTGAAATGCGTGTTGTACTATTTTACATATACTAGTTATAATACCCGCGCACGCGCGGGTTTTTTTTTTTTAATTTTTTTTGAATCATATATTTTTATTTATTAAAAAACAAACAATTTAATCATTGTTTTGTTTGATTTATGATGTTTAATTATAGTTTTTTATTATTAAAGATAATTATTTAAAATTTTTAATCCTATTATTAATTGCTTCTTATCTATATTTTTTGTATTTATCTTCTACTTGNAACTTGCTAAGGGTATTATCGGTTTCCATGCATTTCATCGTTATCTCTTCCACACGCCTCCTCTTGCTTTCTCGTACATTTTCCAAATTTGACAGTAGCTGAATTGTTTTGTGATCTTCTTCTTCCTTAATATCAGACACAGTTCTAATATCAGCAATCTTGCGAAGATGCTCACCTATTATGGTGTTTGACCTGTAATCTTCAGCACGAGCAACCCAACCATAAATACAGGATTTTGACTCATTATCTGAATCCCAGTCCTTTTTACCATGATGATCAGCCTCGTATGCCTTTTCAAACGACATGGCATTATAAAATCCGACCATATCTTTTCTAAATTCAACCACAGCAGATCCTGAATGACCACAAAAATTCCATAATGGATGCACCCTCGTGGGATTAAAACCTCTTTTGGTTAATTCGTCTCTCATACTTGAACCACTTTTACCGATATAACGCCCATCTATCAATTCAATTGGTAAGTTGACAACAACACCCTTCCATGGCCATACAAACATCTCATCATCATCATGGTCTTCAAGGTGATCAACGGAATCTATAGGTTGAGTTGGACCAGAAGCTTCTGATATATCTTTTTCAAGATACTTAGCTAGTGCGAGATGATCAGCCTTGTCTTTCTTACTTCGTTTTTTCGAATCACTTTTTCCAATCATTGTAGCGTGCTGCAATAAGTCAATGTATTGATAGCCATGCCTCTTCTTATTTGGACAGTATGGGCAGGTGAAGGCTTCATCTGGTAACTTGATGGCGTGTTTTCCACCCTTGAGCTCTTCATAAGATTTTTCTTCATATTCCTCTATTTCAGAACCGTTTGCATCACTTTCATCACTAGAACTCTGCTCCATAAAATCCTCAGTCATTCTTATTCAGTAAACAAGGCTGTCAACCATAAAAAAAGGTAAATATTGTTTAATGCATTGACAAATACAGTACCATTTTCAGAAGACATTAAAAACAAATTAGCTAATTAGTGTTTATGATCAAATTAAATACTGGTAGTATTATAACTTAAAATGTCATATTAGGATAAAAGATGATAGAAGTTGTATCAACAGGGGTGAATCCTAAAAGTAAGTGGTAAGATCACTCCTGTATGACCCGAGGTTAATGTTTTTAATCTTAAACATTAGGTGCATAGAATGATTTCCTTTGTGAATGATGATATCGACAAACTTTAAAGGACAAATTTATACTTATTACACACATTACATGGTATACTCCTTGTAGGAAGAAAAGAAAAAAAAGAAAAAGAAAAAGAAAAAAACGTAAAGAACACCCCTAGTCCCCCAGCCAACTAGTGGCGAATCCAGGAGTTAAGACTGCTTGTGACTTACTTAACTGAGTCAACAACTCAACAATATGAATAGGCTAGACAGGTCGAGTAACAGATCATGTAGTTAGAATACTAAGAGACGTTAAAATATAGCGTTAAAGTTCTTATGACTGTCTTTGACGAATTTTCATAAAATGAAAATACTCTATTACTATGTATCGTTACTACACCTTCTGACATTAATACCAAAAGATAAGGTAAGAATCAAACACATTTAGCAAGAACCCCGAGATATTTCTATGATGAAACACAACCAAAGAAGGAACAATAAACAAATCAAGTTCAAACAACTTAATTAACTTTGCACATTATGCAAGATTGCAAACAAACAACATATTTCGGAATAAAAATATACATAGGTTTTACTGCGCTATCGTTCAAGTTCAAAGCCCATGGGTGTCCTACTCTTAGACTTAAAGGGCATTTTGCTTGCTTATTTGAAGTGCTTATCTTATCTTTTAAGGGGGGTTTTGGGATTGCTTTTTTTCTTTTTCTTTTTCTTTTTCTTTTTCTGCTTATAGACAAGCTGCCTAAACATAAGCACTTCATAAAATAGTCTTTGAAATTGCTTATTTTCTAAGATAACCTAAATAAGACCAAATTAATATATGTTTTTATAGAATATTTTCATTCATTTTCAATGGGTTTTAGGTACATAAGATGTTAAAAAATATATGTAGTTTCATCTAATAAAGCACTTTGAAAAAAAGCATGTCCCAACCGGGGACGGAGCTTGAGCAATGATATTGGAGGACCAAAATGTAGTTGTAATAATTTTGAGGGGGGAAATCTATAATTATTTTACATTTATACTAATTTTTTAAAAATAATATACTCCGTACAAAATTACAAAAAAAATAAAATAAAATAATAAGGCTTAGTGGTCATAGATTTGGGGGCCACAACCCCCTCTTGCCCCTAATAAGCTCCGTCCATGGTCCCGACCCACTCATTGAAAAAAGCAATTTGGATGATCCAATTACTTCAAACTGAAGACCGGATGTAATGGTGACCAGATTCACCACCGCCACCTCAACTCCAATAATCATTCACTCCTTTACCAAATCAACCATCAAACGCCCGTAGTGGTACCAAACCAACCACACAAACATACACCACAATACACTCACACACACACAATAAAATTGGTTCAGTCAAGTTGATGACCAAATCATCTCCAAAATCTGGTGATCACGCGTTGTCGGGGGCGCGTGCTTGGGGACTGGTCAGCGTTCCATAGGGCCTCAAAGTAAAGGCTAAATGAAAAGTGTATTCTTTTTCAAACATACAATGAGCATAAATTAAGTAAACAATGTCATACATTCTTCAAGCATACTCATAAAACATGTATTTGTTTTTATTCATATTTATATAAAAGTTTCACATCACTTATAATTTTATACATCTTCTGGGCCACACAAAATAGGTGGCTGGCGATCACACTCTTCGCCCGCCCTCAAGGACGGCCCTATTCGCGCGAGGAAGAGTAGTCCATTACAGGCAGTCTTATGAGCTTAAAATGATAGGCAGTTAAGGGAAAATATCATAGAAAACGTTGCAAAATCAACAATAACAAGTAATAAGAATGGAAGCAAAGGCATTAGTTAATAAACAATCAGTTTAAAGCAGATATAACATGCATTACAAGAACTTGGACATAATGCAGTTAATGAAAAATTACACCCCAAAATTATTTGAAAAAATGTGTATATACATACTTACAGCCAGTTGATTCAAATGTTGATATTATCTTTAATCTTTATAGTTTGGAGTAGATGAACATTAATATTAACCATTGGAATTTACAGACATTGGATTTTGGGGGTAAGAAACTAGAGTGGCAATGGCAAGGTGTCAAATGCATTTGTAACCGAGGGCATATCATTAGTATTATGCCTAATTTAGAACTTGTTTGGTATAAGGGTTTAGAATCAAGTAATGGAATGACTCTAAAAAACATTCGTTTGGTACTATTGAATCAAACAATCATAACAGGTTTTAAAAATTTTGTTACGTTTTCTACTGTCATAATACATCTCTCGTTAATAATTTTTGTCCTGTATATTTCCCACCATATCTTTTGTTTGCTTGTAATATAATACAAGTAAATTCTCTCTATATAACATTTCTCAATGGACCAAATCCCAACACGTTTAAAATAATAATAAAACTGTAGGTATAAGTAGTAAAATTGTTGGACCAAAATGGTTTTTGGTCCGATCCGTTTTTCAGACCGTGATAAGCTGTAGGTATAAGTAGTAAAAGTGGTTTACTACATCCATCCAATTGAAAAGTCTGGGCTTATCATTTATGTTACATTTTTGTATTTTCCTATCCTTAATGAAAATATTTCTTCTTTCTATTTGTATTTTCTTTGTATAAAATTCCTCCTTAACTTAAACGTTCTTTGAAGTCAGCTTCATTTTCATGAAAATTTCATAGAGCATTGATTGACATGCCTAATTGGAATTCCTGTGTTAGTATCATGTTTGAACCCACTTTTTTTTTTCTCAAATTCTACATTTATTTAAGCCTCTCAATCATTTTTCCAATTTCAGATGAGGTTTAAGCTTTTTCATACATTCAAGTCACTTTACCATATTACACAGCAATTAACGTTGACTGAACTCCCAAGTCCAAACAGCATCCACCACCACAATCACTTTCATATTCCCCCACCGCAGGTTATAGTTTAGGCAGTTGTGTTGAATCGAATGTGTTTGATGATAAAAGACATAACTGAGGCATCAAGAACGTCAATCATCTTGTGGTTCGAACGTTTGAGTTTATCTAAATTACTGTAATACAACATTACTAATACTCTACGTTTCTACTAGACGTCCAACTCAAAAGGCCATCCAAAATTGATACTTAATCTATATCAACCATACACCACCAAATTACAAATGAAACAAATATGAGTTAAAATGTTATTTAAAATGTTTTCTTCCAAGGTAATCCAAACCCGATCCTAAACAGATATACAGCGGTCTAACTAAGATAAAACAAAGTCCATGACCACCAACAAAAACCATTTTTACAACTTGAAAGAATTTTTCACTCGAATTCAAAATACGACGCAATTTTCTTGCGTTTTTGCTCTTTCCATATCTTGAGGAGACAGGAAACTCCCTCCAGTAGAGTAGCATGCCTTGCTTCACTTAAGTTCCATAACTCTTCTGTATATCTTCTTTTAAAATTGCAGTTGATCTCTGTCGCAGCTTTACACACTTCACCACGCAGGTCTTTCTTTAGGCTTTTCAATCTTTCGTCTTTTCCGTCCATGGCTTTCTGCACCTATGATGTTAAAATTTCTTTGATATGAGGCTGTTTGTTTACATCCCAAATACCATTTTTATGGTGAAATTTCTTTTTGACAAAGTAAATGGAAGTTCAGCTTATAAACAGATCTTATTTACTACTATGCCAATCAAATATGTATCAGATACATACCTCTAGTTTTTGAGCCAACATCATTAATTCGGAAAGCTCCCATGTTGGATCTCGAAGGTACTCTCTCCACGATGACCATAGTCCTGAATCTGTCCCTTTTTCTTCTTCTGTTTCATTGTACTTCCTCAGCAATTCATCATAAAACAGTTCGTTCTCGAGCTTTCTCACCACCCTAATATGTGTATTTGGTACTTCTTTCAAGCCCTTCACAAAGAAAACATATCATAGATTACCGTCAATTGAAGTAAATCTCTAATAATAGTAACTTCATGCAACGCAAGCAATCTCATAATAAACAGAATGAAAAAAACTTATGATGCAGCACGTATGTCACATAATGACAGCCTTACTATCAGGCCATGCACCCGTTTGATATATCAGAATGACGGTTATCCAATTTTAAATTTTTTTTGAATCAATCTTGGTCAAACAAATATTTAACTGTCAATGGTGATTTACTAGTTTATCACTGATTGCATATTTTTTGACATGACCAAGTTCAGTAGAAAATATATGAAGATCACTAACTGTGGAGGTAAAACAATTTGTCAAACTGACTATAGTTTTAGTCCACTGCTAAAATTAACTAACTAGCTATGATACATACCTCACAACTACATATATTTTCTTGACTACGTGTAAACAATTCATAATGCTACAAAAATTTGTTAAAATGGATATATAACTAGAATCCAAAAGACCTTACCTTAATTAATTCATTCCGAGCATCCTGCAATTCATCATTGTTTTTCTGATCCTGAGAAACCAGAGTTTGATTTAATATTTCCAAATCTTTTCTCTCTTCTTCCTTATCCTTTAAGCTCTTGTGTATATCCACTATCTTCTTGTGAGCCTTTACATGATGATCTCTCCTATGTTCTGTAATATTTAACTGCTCGACTAAACGTTTCATTTCTAGAAGTAAATTCTGATTTCCATCCTTCACTTGCTTCTCAAGATAGGATATTTTCTCTTCGAGTTTCTCCATTTCCTTCTGAAAGTAAAATATATCAGTCACTGCTCAAAATTCTGCAGAATATAGAACAGTATTTTTTTTACCTTATGAAAATCTGCAAGTTTCACCATTTTCTCTTTGCTCTGTAGCAAACTAGTATTAGCAGCACTCTGTGAGATAATAAAATGATAAAAGTTTTAAGTAAGAATAACAAGTTCAATCAAAATATCCAGAAATGAGTACAACAAACAACTGAATCACAGTGTGACAGGTTTCACAAAAAATGGATGCTAGACAGGCATGCCTCATGAGAATAAGGTATATTAAGGGGGTGTTTGGATAAGCTTTTACAAGTTCTTCATAGCTTATTGCAAATTGGTAAAGTTAATAAACCAATTGCAGGTGTTTGGGTAAGGCTTATTTTGTGGACTTATTGGCTTATTTGGGATGGTAAATGAGAGATTAGCTGAAATTTTTAAAAAAAAAATGCTATTTGGAAAATCTTAGGCCATTATTAATAAGCTTGCCCCAAACACACCCTAATTAACATGCAGTACAAATTAATAAACAATAAGAAGCATGAAACTACCTATATACCGAGAACAGGAATTCCAATGACTCATCATAGATATGGAGGGAGCAAAATGGATATAGCAACATAAAATGTCACACCTCTTTAATCTCTTTATCAAGCGTTTTCCTTTTGCTTTCATTTGCAGCTTCACACTTCTGCACTTCAATGCTCTGAAGTTCCAGCTCTTTCTCTTGCCTTTGTAGTTCCGAGTCCATCAATTGATGGTCATTACAGATTTGCTGCAACTGTTTCTGAATGCTAAAATCCATTGCTTTTACATCTGTCCAAAACAAGTGTACCACATAAGACCACAACAAGATAGTTACGATAGTTAATACAAAAGCTAAAACGTAATATTATGTCTCTGTCTGAACCAAGAGAAAAATCAAAGAGGTTATGATACCTTTGAAAGAATGAATAACAGGATTATTACTTACTAGCGAACAACACGAACCTTCGAAGTAAGATTGATGAAGCTTCTCATTCTCAGCAATTAACTTGCCGATTGTATCTCCTGTTTCCACGTATTTACTTTCCATAGATTCCAAGGGCCGTTTCTTGACTTCCATTACATTTGTTGAATTTGACATGTGCTTAGTTGTTCTCCGACCCTTTTTTCCCATATTTCACAAATGTTTCTAAAGTCAGCAACCCTACATAGATGATTTCTAATTAGTATGTCAGAACAATCAGAACCACTGGCACCATATTATCTTCATTTTCATTTAACAATCCAGTCTATAAACCGCAATTCCACAAAAAGGGTAAATATAGTTTTTACATATTAACAAACGATAATTTCATAAGAGAGTGTAAATTACATTCCATCGACTAGTTTAACTCAATTATGTTATGACTGATACAAAATGATGGGAGGATTTGTACTTGCTACAATGGCACGTTTACATGGTATAGATTATTTGAAGACTAGCACAAAAATCCTGTTACACTTATATTTGTTTTTACAATCTATAAACAATACCTACATCTGTGACCTCCGAGGACAGACCGCATTGTACTTCCATAAACACGAAGTCCTTTGTGACAATAAGTCAATAAGCTCATCTATTAGGTGTTCATATAGCATTCTATCTCATTACATTTCAAATATACAAGCATCAAGGGCTTAAGGCTAGTTGTGCTTATATCATATTAGTCCAAAGTGTCGCCAAAATATTAACATACCCACTACAAGAAAAAAGTCTTTTAGTGACACCATTTTTAATGACACACAAAAAAAGTGTAAGTGAAAGTACATGTTTACTTACACTTTTAAAGGAAAATGTAAGCAAAAATTTAGTTTTGCCCACACTTTTCAAAAAGTGTAAGCAAAAGTTTATCTTTTACCCACACTTTACATAAAATGTAAGCAAAAGTCTAGTTATGCCTACACTTTTAGAAAAGTGTGAGCAAAAGTCTAATTTATACACATACTTTACGTAAAATGTGAGAAAAAGTGTAGTTTTACTCACACTTTTTGAAAAGTGTAGGTAATAGTTTTATTTTTACCCACACTTTTTAAAAAGTGTAAGTAATCGTTTTATTTTTACCCACACTTTTTTAAAAAGTGTAAGTAATAGTCTTACTTTTACCCACACTTTTTAAAAAGTGTGAGCAAAAGTGTAGTTTGTAAAAAAAGTAAAAAATAAAAATAAAAAATAGTCTACGTTTTATCTAACTTGTTGAAAAATATAAATACGATGTATACATTACGAAACTAGAAGTAATTCAAATTAACTTTTTAGCCAAACGATAAGTACTCACTGAATTTATATGAATGCGACTATGCATCCGCTATTCCGCACAACAGGTGATTAACTACTAAAATATCGTAACGTGGACATATAAAACATTTGTACCAAGAGAGACAAGTCCTAGGAACTAAGGAACATATAACTTCAATTCTACAAAAAATACTATCTCTCGCCACTAGTTTCTAACGCAACATAACTTCAATTGCTCGAGTTTAAACTATCAAAACCAAAAAACACCATCCCTCGCCAAAATATCACCTAACCACGGCCGTTGAACCACTGGAACATCATTTCCTTCATTACCGCAACATATCGCACCTATACTTCTTCTATTAACACAGTAAATTAATCCCATGTATTTGGTCAATATGAAGCAGTTGATCAAACCTAGAAGTAACATTATTACTATTTATAGACCTTATACAACTATATCTAGCATAATCAGACGTTGAATAAAAAACTGTGATCAAACAATTTCGTCGAATGTGATTGCGAATCAGGTGATCGAAGAGAAGAGTATACTTAGGGTTAATGAATTGAAGAGTTAGGTTAAGTTGATGATTTCCTGTTGATAAGCAAATTTGAAATTAATATGGAACATTGTATTTTATTTTGGGCGCAATTGTTGGTAACCAGGTTTGAATTTGATGGTTTGACTTTTTAAGTGTGTGCGTGTGACTTTGTGTTGCATTTTTGGACAGAGAGGTGATTAGGAAGCCGTGTGCTTAAATTTATGCCTAAATCTACGTGGCATCATCTAGTTGGCTTCAAGAAACTCACTTTTTTACAAACCAACAAGATTATGGCACATAAGTTTAGGAATGAAATTAAGGGTCCGTTTGGTATGTGGGGTTAGAAGGGTTTGGGTTGAAAGATGCACAAAATAAATTGTTTGGTTTTCCTTCTTTGGGATCACGTGCCTCTTTGATGACCAATTCTCAACTCCACCTGGTATGGTGGGTTTTTGACTATATAAAGAAATCAAGTACACTTTGTCAGTTTCAGAAAATTCCCATCCACAAGTTGTAGTCCCATGTTTTGTTTTACGTCTATTTTTTATTTGAAAAAATATATTTTATCTTAATTAACTTATATAAAATATATATATTTATAAAATAATAATTAATTTTCTCTTTCCTACATCAAATCAAAATCCAAACTCAAATCCAAATCCTAATCTTAATCCTAAACCCGTCTACAAACCAAACGGGCCCTAAGTATACATTTAGGTCTCCCTATCATTTTTCTTTCTGACAAGTTGAAAGTCCGGGCTCTTTTGAGACTTTAATGTGTATTGTTTTTTTTTCGGCACATAATAAATTAATAATAATTGTGAAATGTTGTATAATTGTTTTGTGTATTGTTTGTGTAATATGTTTTGTGTAATGTTTTGTAGTAAGATTAATGATTGAAAAATACTATAACATCTAATAATTCAATTAAAAAAATAATTTTCAAAATATATCAAAAAATGTATAAGAAAATTAATGAAAAAGAAATTAATTTATTTTAATTATGTATTATTTTTTTCTTTAGAACGGCAACTAATTATCTCACATGTGTTAAGCAGAACTTGAACCCACAACTATTTGGTTGGGAAGCTTCTCACATGACAACTTTTTTTAACATAAGTCAACTATATATAGTTAAGATAACATGGCATTTGATATGCTAAGCCGGAATGAAATATATTATTATAATAAAATGAAAAAAATGTTGTTTATTTAATAGGATGGTTTATTCATTGGTTCATGTCATTACCTCGAATTTTTTCCATTTCATTACGACATAGAATCACATTTTGTCATAATTCATTTCCACATTTTGCCGTATTCATTCATTTCCAACTTCCATTGCCACGTACAATTTCATTACGACATAGAATCACATTTTGTCATAATTCATTTTCACATTTTGCCATATTTCATTCATTTCCAACTTCCATTGCCACGTACCAAACAACATGCATAAATGCTATATTTCATTCCAACATGGCAAGCAAATAGGTCAATCGAAGTCTGAAAACAAATTTAGATCTTCCATAAATGGACAGTAAGCTGCAACATCACTAGTCATGTGTGGTAAAATATCAAGCAAAATGAGCCAACAACTCAACTATATCCTTCTTTCGGTGAAATGCATAAATATAGAGTTTAGGATCATATAACCACATCGTTGGTGCATGATACAAAAAACTGCCTTCCTTCTACAAGACTACAGGCCATTTCGTTCTAATCCGTACAACATTAGAGCCGATCCGAAAACAAACTAGTTAACTAACATATATTCACAGACATAGTGATAATTAAGTAAACAAAAACCAAGTTTTATGGCCACCAGCAAACGCCATTAACATTTTAGACATCATGAAAGAAGTAGCATATGCGTCGTCCTGATTCAAAATGTTTTTAAATTCTTCTCCTGCGTTTTTGGGCATCCCATTTTTTGAGAAGACAAGAAACTCCCTCCTTTAATGTAGCTTTCCTGGACTAAGTGAAGTTCCAAAGCTCACTTCTATCGAATCTCCCGCCATAGTTGTAGTCATTATTCTCTCTCCAAGCAGTCATCATACCTTCGTACATTTCTTCGTGAAAATTTCTCTTCAGGATTATAAGTTTTCCTTCATGTCCTTGTATAACCCCCTGCACCAAAAATTCTCAATTTTCTTTAACTTGGTGTGAAAATAGATGAATAGTCAGATCTCTCTCTGTTGTGTATTCGTTGGGTACCATGACAAAATTGTTGGAATTTTATACTCATGTCATACATATATAAACAATAACATCAAGTAAGCATAGCGGAAGCAATTAGGATCACATAATGTATAATTAATTAACCAAACATTAAAGTAAACGTACCTTTTGATTCTAGCCCGAACAAGAATCAAGTTGTGCAATTCTTCAAATCAAGAACCCTAATTATGGTTTATAGGATTATAAGAATTACCTTTACCTTTTTATAATTCAATCCAAGAATCAAACAATAGTGTGTTTGATTCACGTTCTTGTACACACGTACTACTTCAAGTAAAAGTTTATGCAAGTAAATTGAAAACACAAGACAAAAATCGAATCCCTAAAGTTAGGGATTGTTTGATCAAATTTTGAAAGAAGAAAAGAAAGAAAACACCAAGTTAATGTGTACAAGAGATAAGAAAACAATTAACCTTGGGTTTGTATATATAGTGTGAGATTACTTGGAGTCCAAGGCACAAAGGAGGTGCCCTCCTTTGTGTGGCCGGTCCAATAGGAGTCCCCAAAGGGATTTCGGAACCTTTTTGACTATCCAATAATTCACACAATATACTTTCTTTATTTTCGTCTAACGGTCGTTACTCGTATTGTGTTTATTAATAATTATACATAACATTTATAAATAATTATTCATTTACTCTTCATACGAAAAGTGTGCAATCCCGTGATCTCGAGTTCGATCCTAACACACACTATTAATTTATGTTTATAAAACTAACAGCTCCCACTTGGACATATCTTAATAGTGTGATCACATTCGGTTAGCGTCTTGCAACACGCCGATGCCTCTTAGTACGAATCGAGTAAGGCTCCTGGAAAACCTTTTAATGATTTCTCATTATTATTATCCTTTTGTTTCTAATACCACATTAATAAGGATACGGGTCAAAGTCATTCCTTAATTAACCATTCTGTTTCTCGTTGTTTGTGATTATCAAGATTACCAAATCATCTGAACATATTCAGGGAAGATCTTGGGCGTGCGCACGCAAACATCTTGACAACCCTAAGAGGGGCCCAACAGTATTAAACTTCAAAAATTAATTTGTAGGAACAAAGTATGTATTGACTACAAGCAAAACCCACGAACTTTGTAACAATTCCGAAAACAACCCTTATGACTACCAGTTACGTATAGCATTAAGTTGTTTCACAAAAATGCACTACATTCATGACAGTTATCTTGTATCTCAAGTCTGAGGATAACTTCTTAGGATTTACTTAATGACAAGATCCATAAAGTAACATCATGTAGTTGGGATAAATCCTATATTCGGTATCATTGAATATCATCTGAAATGGCATGTCTACGCATCAATATACTTTTAAGTATATTACACCAAACTCATATTTGTCTTAATTTAATAATATTCCCATATTATTAACCAACAACGGACAATTTAGAATAACATTTATTCACGGATTTAAACATGTAAATATAGGATACAATTTATTATTTAATGAAAACAAACGTACCAAGTACTTCGATTCATTATAAATAATAATTGTTTAACATCCCTTATGCAAATACTAAATAGATCAATGCATGATAACTCTAGTTGATGAATTATATCTCAGGTAATGACATTCATACTTGTTGACAAAACATAAATCATCCAACTTTGATCTATCGGAATTTTGAGAATACTTATTTAAGAATTCAATTAGTGAAGTTCTTGTATGTGCATACTCAACTATTTTGATAATGTCACATAATATTTCATAAATTGTGTGTCATCCTTAACCACCAATTTATTACAATCAAACTTCTAAAACATTTTAAAGTTTAAAGTATTCTTATTCTTTAATGTATAATGCAACTATGCTTTTAGAAAGCACAACTAGTACATATGGCAAAGGATGAAATCCTTACCATGACTATTATTGAGTGTCATCTCAATTTTATTAGCATCATTGTATGCAAACAACAATATGCTATTTAAAATTCCCGTAAACATTAATATCTATTGTGTAATAATTGATGTCTTTCAAACATTCAAGTTTGTCAGTAATAACAATTTTCACAACTATTTGAAAAATTATTCATCTATAGAATCTGGAAGCTATTCCAGGCTGAGGATGTGATTCTATATCCAAATATATTCTTTTAGAATATTTATTACACAAGTTATCTAATGACTTTCAATTAGATATCAATGTTGTCAAATCATCTTATATTTAAGCATGATACAACAATAACATGATGTACATGAAGAATCCTTGAGTCATACTTAGATTTTACATATCCATTTAGATTATCTAAATGATATATCATGTTCTATTAGATTCATTTACCGCATATGTTTATGTTAATAAACATTCATTCTAAGGTTGTATGTCACATTTTCTAAATCTTCAAATAAAGTTTCATTCCAAACTAAGACTAAACATTCTACTTATATGGAATGTTACTTCTTATATGTTTTACCACATATATGATTTAGGAAATTAAACATAATACTCCCACTAGCTTTTAGGAATAATTAGAAATTATCTTATTTCAATTATAAATCAAAATATAGATTTAATAATTAAACATAAGAATAATCTCATAGATGCATGCATTTATCCATTTATGGATTATTGCACTTTGTACACTTCCAAAGATTTATTTGAATTCATAACTCCTTTTGATTACTTATCGTCCTCGCTCAAGTAATCTCTCAAGAAAGAGTTTTGATATTCCATTGTCATTTTCATATTAATGAAAATATGACAATCATAATCTTTATATATTTAATGTGTTTAGGATAGAGTATTCAATCACAGTGAATTGTTTAAATATGATTAATAATCTTGTCATAAGACATGCATTAAATACGTGTACAATATTGTCCATATGATTTCTATCCAAAGATTTAAACCACAAGGGTTACTTTATCTTTGGAGAAATTCATCTTCATTTTCTAGTCTAACTATTAAGATAAACCAAGTTTCAAAATTGATTATCTTTATGGACAACATCTTAATCATTCATAGCATGTGTACTTTACCCAATTCCATATTTGGGAATGTATCATAAAATAATTCTCAACATATTAATCAAATATCTGAGATATCCTTGTGGATCTATGAATGAGAATTTATTGAAGTTTAACATTTTCATGTCTAGCCTCATTATGATATTTACTAGTTTATTTTAGAAGATTATGTATCTTGTAATTTTATCTTTTAAATATCAAAACTCCCACTTGCTTTTAGTAATTTAAAGACTACCTATAAATTCTTAGCAAATAGAGCAACAATACAATGTTCTCTTTTGGGATATTACAAATACATATTGATAGTTTCTGACTTTACTTTGTTAATAACCTCTTCATAAGCAGTTGAACAAACTCAGAACTTCAATTTAAGACTTAATGTGATTAATCACATTCCATCATATGATGGTGTCTTATTAATCTTCTAGGTTGGAGTCTTATTGAGTATATTAAATCCATACTCAATTTTCTAAACTTGATAACTTTTGGAAGAAAAGAAGTCATAGTTATCTTTAATCAAACAATTATAACAAGAGTTTGATTTTCCTAACTGAACATACCAAAAACATTTTGTATTTCATTAGAATTAATATTGTAAGATAATCTAACAATATTTAAGATAACCATATTCCTTTTGGCTTGTCTATTTACCAACTAAGTCATTTTAATGGTGTAATAGTATTTTCAAGCAAATTACATGCTTTATAACACAAGTACTTTTGACAAAGTCACTTCATGTCTATGTCTCTACAAGAAAACATAAATTGTTATAATCCCACCATACGTTATAAGTCATTCAATAAGTAAATGACTTCATGTATATGTCTTAATTAAAAAACATAATAAGATAACGTCTTACTTTATTATAAGTCTTGTAACAATTAAAAGACTTTATGTTTATATCTTTACAATGAAACATAAACATGTTTA